>CM033737.1:10812217-11026077 GCA_019671005.1 Hibiscus mutabilis | reverse complement strand
AGCAAGGAAAGAAAAGAGAACCCTTATCTTTTGAGCTACATACAAAAATCTCATCACAAATAAATTTTCCAATGTTAATGATGCGATTATGCAAAATAGAATGTATGAGCAAAAGACGTGGTATATCAACGGTAGTATTGTGTCTGGTGGGCATTAAAGAAGTTTTATCAAACTTATTCCATAGTTTTGCCTCGGGTTTAAGCCGAAGGTGATTTACCGTGCCCCTGTATTTACTGTCGTTCTAATGAGTTCCTGGTTGAGTGATTTCTTGAAGCACCTTGTCGAGTTGCTTGGGCGTGATTTGATCAACGAAGGCTTGATGCTCGTCCCATGAGATGTTAAGCCCATAAAAGGTGTTGATGTTTTCAGGGATTATGAGTATGGCCTTGTCACGAACAAAAACATAAGGATTATCCGGGTTAGGTGAGTGAGCATAGAATTCTCTTACCCATGAGATGTTACCCGGTTTCGGTTGATGGCAAAAGATTTGCCACTTTTGATGTGCAATCCTCTCGAAGATGAATGGTTCAAGGCTGAAATCTTGATGAGAGTTGGAGTATTCAAAGCCTTGTTCTTCATAAATCTTCCGGCTTTCAAACTTGGAGTGAAATCTTTCTTGAACCACCGGTGTAGCAAACTTCTTGTATCTTGGTTCTTTGGAGGAACTTGGATGAACCAAAAATTTAGTTTTGGATGCCATGGATGATCTTGGTTGTGAGTTTTGTAAAAACAAATAAAATAAAAGAAACTAAAGAGTTGCAAGATAAAAAGTAGGAATAGGTTAAGGGTGATGGGTTTTATAGAAAAGATAGGTGATAAATATGGTGGGTGGGATTAGGGGAAGACGAAAAAGAGGGTTTTGGTTTAGGGAAGGGTGACGACAAGGGGGTTTAATTAGGGTAAGTTGGAGGCTTTATATAAGCCTTAGATTCAGCCCGTTAATTTCCTTGTTGAAGATGTTTTCCTTCTTGGATTAAAATTCCTCTTTATCTTGAACTCTTTTCCTACAATTCAAAGACAAATCAAATAAGGATTAAAATTAAAGATAGACTAATAAAAGAAAATAAATAAAGATGTGTAAAGGGATTCTTAAACTAAAAAGAAGAAAAAAAGAAAATCTATCCTAAAAAATATAATAATAATCGGAAATAATAAAAAATAATAATAAAAAAATAGTTTGAAAAAAACTAAAAAAATAAAATAAAAAAATTAATCGAAAATAATAAAAATAAAAATAAAAAATCAAAGGAGAGCATGCTCATGCATCTCCTAAGTTGACCACTTCTTTGTTACGTTCCACATGGGCACCACTGTAGTGTTTCAATCTTTGTCCATTAACTTTGAATTCATGTTTGTCAGTGATGGACTTGATTATCACGGCACCATGGGAGAATGGTTTGACAACTTCGAATGGTCCCGACCATCTTGATTTTAGCTTTTCCGGGAAAAGTTTTAGTCGAGAATTGAATAAGAGAACTAGTTGCCCTGGCATGAATTGTCGCAGCAATAGTTTCTTGTCATGCCATTGCTTTGTTTTCTCCTTGTAGATTCATGCATTGTTATAGGCGAGTGCGCGGAATTCTTCTATCTCATTGAGGTCCAACAAACGCTTTTCTGCGGTACTTTCCCAATCCATATTCACGATCTTGATTGCCCAGTATGCCTTGTGTTCGATTTCCACCGGTAGATGGCATGTTTTGCCATAGACAAGTCGGAAGGGGGACATACCTAAGGGTGTTTTGAATGCAGTGCGATATGCCCAAAGCGCATCATCTAGTCTTAATGACCAATCCTTCCTAGAGGGATTTACAGCTTTCTCGAGTATACCCTTCAATTCTCGGTTGGAAATTTCTACTTGCTCGTTGGTTTGTGGGTGATATGTCGTGGCAATCTTGTGTGATACGCCGAAGCGTTGCAACATCTTGGCAATAAGTCTGTTGTCAAAATGCTTGCCTTAAATCACCGATAATTGCTCTCGGCATCCCAAACTGTGTAAATATGTTTTTCTGCAAGAATCGTTGCATGGTCTTGGAATCGTTGTTGGGAACCGCAGCTGCCTCAACCCATTTAGACACGTAGTCGACGGCAAGTAGAATGTAGAGGTTGCCGAATGAAGATGGGAAAGGTCCCATAAAATCGATCCCACATACATCGAACAATTCCACCTCGATGATGTTCTGGAGCGGCATCTCATGTCGTCTAGAGATATTGCCCATCCTCTGAAAACGATCACATTGCTTGTAAAAGTCTTGGGCATCTTTGTACAATGTTGGCCAATACAAACCGGATTGCAAAACTTTGGCCGCGGTACGAGTTCCTCCAAAAATGTCCTCCATAGGGTGAAGAATGGAATTGCCGGAGTATATTCTGTTGCTCTTCCTCAGGGACACATCGGCATATAACCTGATCTGCACATTGTTTAAACAAAAGAGGCTTATCCCAAAAGTAATGCTTAGCATCATGGCGGAACCGCTTCTTCCCTTGGTGAGTAAGGCCATAAGGTAAAATACCACAAACAAGGAAATTAACTAAATCCGCGTACCAGGGTATTGCCGAGGCATGTGCTGCCGTGGTGACTGCTCCCAAAATTGTCGAGGCGTGCGCGTCCAAAGATCGCTGCAGCGTCGAGTTGCCGAGGTGTGTGCATCAATGGTTGCCGAGGCGTCGAGGGTTACCGAGGTAACTAAAATTTGTTCATCCGGGAATGCATCGATATCTCTAGATCCGCGTCCTCCTCCCTATTGCGTTCCAAACGTGATAAGTGATCGCCACTTGATTTTTCTGTTCCTTTCCGTCCTTAATTTCAATATCAAAATCTTGTAAAAGTAATATCCAACGAATCAAACGAGGTTTAGCATCATTTTTAGCAAATAAGTATTTGATTGCCGAATGGTCCGTATGAACAATTACCTTTGTACCAATCAAATAGGATCGAACTTGTCAAATGCGAAAACTACTGACTAGTAACTCTTTCTCCGTTGTTGTGTAATTCACTTGAGCACTATTAAGAGTTTTACTAGCGTAGTATATCACATGGAAGGTCTTACGTGCGTTGGCCTAGGACTGCTCCATTGCGAAATCACTTGCATCACACATGAGCTCAAAAGGTAGCGTCCAATCTGGTGGAACGACAATGGCGACTGCTCCCAAAATTGCCGAGGCGTGCGCATCAAAGGCTGTTGCGCGTCGAGAGTTGCCGGCGTGTGCATCCATGGTTGCCGAGGCGTGCATGTCAAGGGCTCTTTGTGGCATCGAGAGTTGCCAAGGCGTGCGCGTCCATGGTTGCCGAGGCGTCGAGGGTTGCCGAGGCATGCACGTCCATGGTTGCCGAGGCAACTAAAATTTGTTCATCCGAGAATGCATCGCATATCTCTAGATCTGCGTCCTCCTCCCTATTGCGTTCTAAACGTGATAAGTGATCGGCCACTTGATTTTTTGTTCATTTCCTATCTTTATTTTCAATATCAAATTCTAGTAAAAGTAATATCCAATGAATCAAACGAGGTTTGGCATCCTTTTTAGCAAATAGATATTTGATTGCCGAATGGTCCATATGAACAATTACCTTTGTACCAATAAAATAGGATCGGAACTTGTCAAATGCGAAAACTACAGCTAGTAACTCTTTCTCCGTTGTTGTGTAATTCACTTGAGCACTATTAACAGTTTTACTAGCGTAGTATATCACATGGAAGGTCTTACCTGTGCGTTGGCCTAGGACTGCTCCTACCGCGAAATCACTTGCATCGCACATGAGCTCAAAAGGTAGCGTCCAATCTGGTGGAACGAAAATGGGTATCGAGGCAAGCTTTTCCTTTAGGGTTTCGAATGCTTGGGTGCAAGAATCATCAAAATCGAAGACTTTATCCTGTTCAAGAAAATTGCACAAGGGTTTAATGATTTTAGAAAAATTATGAATGAACCTCTTGTAAAAACCTGCATGTCCAAGAAAGATTTGAATTCCTTTAACTAAACTTGGTAGGGGTAATCTCTCGATCACGTCCACCTTGGCTTTGTCTACTTCAATAACCTTGGATGAAATCTTGTGGCCGAGCACTACTCCTTCATCTACCATAAAATGGCATTTCTCCCAATTGAGGACTAAATCAGTTTCTTCACATCTTGCCAACACCCTCTCTAAATTGCCGAGACAGCTGTCGAAGTCATTACCAAAAACTAAAAAATCATCCATGAAGATCTCAAGGAAGTCTTCGACCATGTTTGAAAAGAGTGCCATCATGCATCTTTAGAAGGTTGTCGGGGCGTTACACAATCCGAACGGCATCTTTCGGAAAGCATAAGTATCGTATGGGCATGTGAAGGTTGTCTTTTATTGATCTTCCGGTGCTATGGCAATTTGATTGTAACCTGAATAACCATCAAGAAAACAATAAAAGAGTTTACCTGCAAGATGGTCAAGCATTTGATCAATAAAGGGTAATGGGAAATGATCTTTCCTAGTGGCTTTGTTTAGCTTTCGATAATCCATACAAACCCTCCAACCGGTCACAGTCCTGGTTGGGATGAGTTCATTGTTTTCATTATTTACCACCGTTATACCTTCCTTTTTTAGTACATGATAAGTGTTCAAAAGTACTATTTTTCTTACCCTTTTTACTCATATTATTGTTAGACTTAGGCTCATATTAGTTGCATAGTTAGCCATTCATGCATTAATCCATGTTTCCTTCAATCGTTGAGCTTGATTACATAACTTGGTGATTTTTGTGGAAATAGATGCTACTTTGGTATGTTTTTGTGTGTGTATGTGCAGGATCACTTGCCAAAGCAATGCCGAGCTAGTTGCCAGGGCAATGCATGAAGGATATGCCGAGCTAGTTGCCAGGGCAATACATGAAGGAGACGCCGAGCCAATTGCCATGGCATTTGTCGACAAAGACAAAGAGCAATATGGATGTCGAAATTCATGACTTTACAAGCCCAAGATGACATGGAGCAAGGCCCAAGCCCAAAGGAATTTGATTGCCATGAAGAGATTAAAGAAGAATTTCGACAAGAGGCATAGGGAGAGTAAGAGGGAATTTCGACAAGACCAAGAGAGGAAGCAAAGGGGAATTTTCGACAAGCTTCAGCTTTTCTTCCTTGTTCGATTGGGTTCATGCTAGGGATTAATTATCTTGTGTTTCTTTGGAACCTAGCCATGAACTAAATTTACTTGGCTATGGTTATTGTGTTTTGTGGTTGTGAGAAACTATTGGTTTTTGTTTAGGTAATAAGAGTTTGCACTTTTCTATTTCAAGGTTTATTCATTCTTGGTTCTTATTATTGTTTGAATGAGTGAATTAGGAGAGGATCTCGTGATTTCATCCATTTATCTAATATCGGGAGAGTTAGATTCAAGAAATGAATGAATATGATCTTTATGCAATCCAATGATGGTGAAAATTAATCCGGCTTAGGAATAAGTTAAGGATTTCAACGGCTAAGAGGAGCGCAAGATTGGTTGTTGTTCACCCTTGATTCACGCAAGGATGTATTATCAAGGCATGCACAAGTAGCTAGAGTTTCGACTTAGGGATAAGAAGAAACCATTGAAGAATGCTCCGCCGAACCTTGAAGTTGCTGCCCAATCGCCCAAGTAGTTGCCCAACTAGTCGCCGGGCAACCATCAATTAGTTGCCAAGGCAACCCGTCGTGCAAGTTGCCCACGGCAACTCGAGTTGCCCGTGCACTCTTTTACCAAGACAATCCAATCGGCTATCACACCTCAACTCACGATAACCTAGCCTATCTCTCTCAATTGAATTCATCTTTTCTTTTACTTATTTGCTTTCTAGATTAGTTAAAACTTCTATAATCTTTTACTTGTGTTTTTACTTTTTACAGTGCAAGAGACTAGATTCTTGAAGTAGCACCAATCCCTGTGGAGACGATATCTTTTATACTATAACTTACGACGTGTATACTTGCACATTTGCGTAGCACTTATTATGCGCAACAAGTTTTTGGCGCCGTTGCCGGGGAATGGCAATAGCGACTTTGTTTTTACTTTCTTGCACTTTCTTTTTATTTTTCTTGTTTAAAATTCAAATGGCTAACAAACTTTGGTTTTGCATTGGTATATGACCAGGGCGAGACCGACTTCACCAGAATATCCCTTTGATCCAGAAATCGAACGAACCTTACAAAGACTTAGACGAAGGATAAGAGAAGCAATGGCAAATCAAGATGGCAACATGAATCAATATGTTCGAGCAGGAGGAGGAGTGATTCTTGCACGAAACAGAACTATTCGAGACTACCTTGAAGAAGATCTTTATGGACTTAACCCAGGAGTTGTCGCACCTGAAATTGAAGCCGACCACTTTGAGTTGAAACCGGTAATGTTTAATATGATCAACACAATTGGTCAATTTGGCGGCTCAGAAACTGAAGATGCAGGGCAACATCTGAAATCTTTCCTCGAGATTTGCAACTCGTTCAAGATACACGGAGTCACCCCCGATGTCCTACGATTAAGATTATTCCCCTATTCACTAAGGGATAGGGCGAAAGTATGGCTGAATAGCATTCCTGCCGGATCCATAGCATCTTGGACTGATCTTTGTCGTGATTTCCTTGCTAGATTTAATCCTACAAATTTGGTGATAAAGCCGTAACGTCATTACTTCTCTTGGCAGGGATGATGAATCCATGTACGAGGCTTGGGAGCGATATAGAGAACTTCTACACAAATGCCCTCTACACAGATTCCCGGTGTGGACTCAAGTAACAATGTTTTACAACGCCGTGAATACACCAACAAGGATGATGCTAGATGCCCTAAAAAAGCGGCATACTCCTAGATAAGTCATCGGAAGAAGCAATGCAAATTTTAAACAGGCTGGCCAAGAATGATTATCAATTCCCATCTACTAGAAGAGGAGGAGTTAGACGCCAAGCCACAATACATGAACTAGGATCATCGATTCAATTTCGCACAATTGGCCGCTTTAACCAAGATGGTCCGAACATGCAAAAACCAAACAACACACATGAAGTCAAGGTAATGGATTCTTTTTGTGAGTTATGTGGCGATAACAATAATTCTTCGAATGTATGCAGAATCCGAATCTAGCTTCTATGTGGGGAATTACAATCGAGACAACAACATGATGTCAAATACATACAATCCAGCTTGGAAGAAGCACCAATTTTTCATGGAGTAATCCCAACAATTCTCTAAACGGAACAATCAGAATGCACAAGCATCGGGATTCTAGCGAGAATATGCCACGACAACAGATGCCGCGGCAACAACCGACAACATCTAGTTCTTTGGAAAATTCTCTAAATGCTTTTATGATGAAAACTGAATCTTATATGGCTGAGAATAGTAATTTCATAAAAAGAATCGATGCTTTTATTAACAGGTCCGAGATGAGATTGCAAAACCAAGAGGCGGCAATCAAATCATTGGAAAATCAAGTCGGACAGTTTGCTCAAAATCTGAACACTAGACCACAAGGAGGTTTACCTAGCGATATCTTGAAGTCGCAAGAGGAACGGCCATGAGCAATGTAAGGCAATCACCACCGTAGTGGCCAACAACTTAGAGAGGTTCAAACCCGCTCGTCAAACAAAACTCCACAAAAGATCAAGGCGAACCTAGCGGCAAAGCCTCGGATGCTGAACCAAGAATTGCCGCGCAATCGGCAATAAACATGCCTCGCAACCGAGCGATGCCTCGCAACCCTGGGGTTGATAACGCATCGGCAACTCCGGATGTCCGGCAATGCCGTCAATCAGATTTCAAACCAATGAAAGGATCAAGATATCCGACTTCCACCACCATTCCCACAAAGGTTGAAGCGACAAAAGCAAGAATACCAATTCAAGAAGTTTCTTGATATCCTAAAGCAAGTCCACATCAACTTGCCACTGGTGGAAGCAATTGAACAAATGCCCAACTATGCCAAGTTCCTTAAAGACATTGTGTCCAAAAGAACAAGGCTAGGAGAATTTGAAACAGTTGCCGCCACAGAGGGATGCATGGCAACGTTGCACAATCGTATGCCACCTAAGTTGAAGGATCCCCGAAGTTTCACAATACCCTGTTCTATTGGAAATCACTATGTCGGGAAAACACTATGCGACCTAGGGGCGAGCATAAACTTGATGCCTAAATCGGTTTTCCGAAAACTAGGAATCGGGAAGGCAAGACCTACAACAGTCATGCTGCAGCTAGCCGATAGATCCTATGTGCATCCAGAGGGAAAAATCGAGGACATACTGGTAAAAGTTGATAAATTTATTTTTCCCGCTGACTTTATTGTTTTGGATTGTGAAGCAGATGAGCATGCACCTATCATTCTCGGGAGACCATTCCTAGCGACAGGGAGAACCTTGATCGACGTTGAAAAGGGAGAACTCACAATGAGGGTGAATGACTAGCAGGTAAAACTAAATGTGTTTCAAACACTAAGGTATGCCGATGATCCAGAAGAATGCCAACTACTTTATGCCACGGCAGAGTTTAACTTCGATGAGGAATTTAGTTGCCTCGGCAACTACATTGCCGACCACGAGGAACATGAGGAGTATGAAGAACCGGTCAATGAGGAACAACCAGAAGAGGCAAATTGGCTAGTCAATCGACCAGGTACATACTTTGAACCACTGGACTACTCAGGTAAGGAAGGTAAGCTCGAAAAACCCTCTATTGAACAACCACCAATTCTTGAGTTGAAACAATTGCCAGAGCAACTAAAATATGTATACTTAGGGACCGATAATACATTGCCTGTAATTATTTCTTCTAAGTTACAGCCTGAACAGGAAAAGAAGCTGATCAAGATGTTGAAGCTACACAAAAAGGCAATAGGGTGGACAATTGCCGACTTGAAGGGAATTAGCCCGGCGGTATGCATGCACAAGATCTTGTTGGAAGATGATCACAAACCTTCAATTGAAGCCCAGAGGAGACTGAATCATGCCATGAAAGGGGTTGTAATGAAAGAAATTATCAAGTGGCTTGACGCCGGCATTATATACCCTATCTCCGATAGTACGTGGGTAAGTCCGTACAATGTGTACCGAAAAAGGGAGGTATATAAAGTGGTAAGCAATGAAAATAATGAACTTATCCCAACCAGTGTGACCGGTTGGAGGGGTTTGTATGGACTATCGAAAGCTAAACAAAGCCACTAGGAAAGATCACTTCCCATTACCCTTTATTGATCAAATGCTTGACCGTCTTGCAGGTAAACCCTTTTATTG
Organism: Hibiscus mutabilis; assembly: GCA_019671005.1. Taxonomy (NCBI): domain Eukaryota; kingdom Viridiplantae; phylum Streptophyta; class Magnoliopsida; order Malvales; family Malvaceae; genus Hibiscus; species Hibiscus mutabilis. Next base: position 11,016,858 of record CM033737.1, on the reverse strand, counting down.
TTTTCTTGATGGTTATTCAGGTTACAATCAGATTGCCATAGCACCAGAAGATCAAGAAAAGACAACCTTCACATGCCCATACGACACTTATGCCTTCCGAAGGATGCCGTTCGGATTGTGTAACGCCCCGGCAACCTTCCAAAGATGCATGATGGCACTCTTTTCAGACATGGTCGAAGACTTCCTTGAGATCTTTATGGATGATTTTTTGGTTTTTGGTAATGACTTCGACGGCTGTCTCGGCAATTTAGAGAGGGTGTTGGCAAGATGCGAAGAAACGGATTTAGTCCTCAATTGGGAGAAATACCACTTTATGGTAGATGAAAGAATAGTGCTCGGCCACAAGATTTCATCCAAGGGAATTGAAGTAGACAAAGCCAAGGTGGATGTGATCAAGAGATTACCCCCACCAAATTCGGTTAAAGGAATTCGAAGTTTTCTCGGACATGCAGGTTTTTACAGGAGGTTCATTCATAAATTTTCTAAAATCACTAAACCTTTGTGTAATCTGCTTGAACAGGATAAAGTCTTCGATTTTGATGATTCTTGCACTCAAGCATTCGAAACCCTAAAGAAAAAGCTTGCCTCGGCACCCATTGTCGTTCCACCAGATTGGACGCTACCTTTTGAGCTCATGTGTGATGCAAGTGATTTCGCGGTAGGAGCAGTCCTAGGCCAACGCATAGGTAAGACCTTCCATGTGATATACTACGCTAGTAAAACTCTTAATGGTGCTCAAGTGAATTATACAACAACGGAGAAAGAGTTACTAGCTGTAGTTTTCGCATTTGACAAGTTTCGATCCTATTTAATTGGTACAAATGTAATTGTTCATACGGACCATTCGGCAATCAAATACTTATTTGCTAAAAAGGATGCTAAACCTCGTTTGATTCGTTGGATATTACTTTTACAAGAATTTGATATTGAAATTAAGGACAGGAAAGGAACAGAAAATCAAGTGGCCGATCACTTATCACGTTTGGAACGCAATAGGGAGGAGGACGCGGATCTAGAGATATGCGATGCATTCCCGGATGAACAAATTTTAATTGCATTGGCAACCCTTGACGCCTCAGCAACCCTAGATGCCTCGGCAACCCATGACGCCTCGGCAACCATGGATGCACACGCCTCGGCAACTCTCGACGCCGCAACAGTCTTTGACGCACACGCCGCGGCAGTGCGGGAGCGAACACTACGGCAAAGACATGCCTCGGCAATACCCTGGTACGCAAATTTAGTTAACTTCCTTGTTTGTGGTATTTTTCCGTATGGCATTACTCACCAAGGGAAGAAGCGGTTCCGCCATGATGCTAAGCATTACTTTTGGGACGAGCCTCTTTTGTTTAAACAATGTGCGAGATCGGGTTATACGCCGATGTGTCCTCGAAGATGAGCAACAGAATGTACTCGGCAATGCCATTCTTCACCCTATGGAGGACATTTTGGAGGAACTCATCATGCCAAAGTCTTGCAATCCGGTTTGTATTGGCCAACATTATACAAAGATGCCCAAGACTTTTACAAGCAATGTGATCGTTTGCGGAGGACGGAAATATCTCTCTAGACGACATGAGATGCCACTCCAGAACATCATCGAGGTGGAACTGTTCGATGTATGGGGGATCGACTTTGTGGGACCTTTCCCATCTTCATTCGGCAACCTCTACATCTTACTCGCCGTCAACTATGTGTCTAAATGGGTAGAGGCAGCTGCAGTTCCCAACGACGATTCCAAGACCGTGCAACGATTCCTGCAGAAAAACATATTTACACGGTTTGGGATGCCAAGAGCAATTATCAGTGACGGGGGCAAGCATTTTGACAACAGACTAATTGCCAAGATGTTGCAACGCTTCGGCATATCACACAAGATCACCACGGCATATCACCCACAAACCAACGGGCAAGCAAAAATTTCCAACCGGGAGTTGAAGGGAATACTCGAGAAAGTTGTAAATCCCTCAAGGAAGGATTGGTCATTAAGACTAGATGACTCACTTTGGGCATATGGCACTGCATTCAAAACACCATTAGGTATGTCCCCCTTCCGGCTTGTCTATGGTAAAACATGTCATCTACCAGTGGAAATCGAGCACAAGGCGTACTGGGCAATCAAGACCGTGAATATAGATTGGGGAAGTGCCGGACAAAAGCGCTTGATGGATCTCAATGAGATAGAAGAATTTCGTGCACTAGCCTATAACAATGCACGAATCTACAAGGAGAAAACAAAGCGATGGCATGACAAGAAACTATTGCCATGGCAGTTCACGCCAGGGCAACTAGTTCTCCTATTCAATTCTCGGCTAAAACTTTTCCCGGGAAAGCTGAAATCAAGATGGTCGGGACCATTTGAAGTCGTCAAACCATTCTCCCATGGTGCCGTGATAATCAAGTCCATCTCTGACAACCATGAATTCAAAGTTAATGGACAAAGATTGAAGCACTACAATGGTGCCCATGTGGAACGTAACAAGGAAGTGGTCAATTTAGGAGATGCATGAGCATGCTCTCCCTTTTTATATTTATATTTATATTTTTATTTTTATTTTATTTTTTTTTTGACTATTTAAGTATTTTATTTTTCTTATTTTTTTTATTTTTTTATTTTTTTCCGATTATTAGTAGTTTTAGGATAGATTTTTTTTATTCAAGTTTAAGAATCCTATTACACATCTTTATTTATTTTCTTTATTAGTTTATCTTTAATTCTAATCCTTATTTGATTTGTTTTTGAATTGTAGGAAAGGAAGTTCAAGATAAAGAAGGAATTCTAAACCAAGTAGGAAAACATCTTCAACAAGGAAACTAATGGGCTGAATCTAAGGCTTATATAAAGCCTCCAATTCATCCTAACCAAAACCCCTTTGTCGAAAATTCCTACCAAACCCTAAACCCTTTTTCGATTTCCCTCAATCCCAACCACCTATCTTTTCTATAAAACCCATCACCCTTAACCTATTCCTACTTTATATCTTGCAACTTTTTAGTTTCTTTTCTTTTCTTTTCTTTGTTTTTACTCACAACCAAGATCATACATGGCATCCAAGATTAAACTTTTAGTTCATCCAAGTTCCTCCAAAGAACCAAGATACAAGAAGTTTGCTACACCGGCGGTTCAAGAAAGATTTCAATCCAAGTTTGAAAGCCGGAAGATTCATGAAGAACAAGGCTTTGAATACTCCAACTCTCATCAAGATTTCGGCCTTGAACCATTCATCTTCAAGAGGATTGCACATCAAAAGTGGCAAATCTTTTGCCATCAACCGAACGGGTAACATCTCATGGGTAAGAGAATTCTATGCTCACTCACCTAACCCGGATAATCCTTATGTTTTTGTTCGTGACAAGGCCATACTTATAAGTCCCAAAGCATCAACACCTTTTACGGACTTTACATTGAGAAGGACGAGCATCAAGCCTTCGTTGACCAAATCAATCCCAAGCAACTCGACAAGGTGCTTCAAGAACTCACTCAACCGGGAACTCATTGGAACGACAGTAAATACAAGGGCACGGTAAATCGCCTTCGGCTTAAACCCGAGGTAAAACTATGGAATAAGTTTGTTAAAACTTCTTTAATGCCCTCCACACACAATACTACCGTTGATATACCACGTCTTTTGCTCATACATTCTATTTTGCATAATCGCATCATTAACATTGGAAAAATTATTTGTGATGAGATTTTTGTATGCAGCTCAAAATATAAGGGTTATCTTTTCTTCCCTTGCTTAATTTCTAATCTTTTCAAGGAGATGCATGTCCCGAGTGAGTCCACCGATGAAAAGGCCCTACCCAAGTCTGGTTGGAATATAACACTAATCCGGAAGCTAATGGGAGAGGCACCGGGAGATTCTTCAAGGCCTTCAATTGCCACGGCAACCTCTGCCGCCGCAGAAATCCCTAATGCCCAAGCACCTAACGCCAGGGCAACTCGGCCATTAATCCCAGGACACTTTGAAACACTTTTGAACCCATTGACAAGCCGCCTAAGGCAAATCGAAGATCGGCAACTAATGTTAATGCGGTACATGAAGGAGCACAACAATGCCATCACCCAAGTCATCCTAGAAAAGTACCCGGACAATCGCGTGCCGTTCCCAATCTTTCCCGCCGATATCCTTGCCACGGCAACCAAGGAAGCTGACGCCACGGCAACCAACCCTGACGATTCCCCGGCAACCACTACAAAAGCCAAAGGTAAAGCACCTATGCCCGAATCAACTCCTACGGAATCATTTTCTGATTTTTCAGATTCGGACGAGTCCTCCATTGAACCAATAAAGACCGCACCAATTGAATCCTCCAAACGAAAAGCCATTGACATTGATGAAGAGGATGATGAGGACAACCCCGTACGAGGATCGATTCCACCACCGACAACAAGAAAACAACCATCGCGTTCAAGCAAGAAAATCAAGACGCCAACTAGAAGGAAACTAATCATCTACGATGACGAACTCTCGGAGTAAGTCCTTGTATGCATTTTTATTTTATTTTATTTTTTCGTTATTTTTATGCATGCATTGAGGACAATGTCTCACTCGAGTTTGGGGGGGATTGTTATTAGTAGTTACCATGTTTAATTACATTCATCTTAAAGTATTACATTTAGGATACATAAATTGCTTGCCATACCTTTAATTGAAACAAGAATTGCTTAGACTTGATGAATATTCGATGATGACTTTGCCAATGCACTTAAATTGATAGAACTTTTATTCTAGGATAACCATGGAAAAACTTAGAATTTTACTATGATGCTAAATTTGATGAAACACTGTTGTGGTTTGATTGATTTAAGGAATTCTAGTGAACTTAGGTTGATAATTAACAAATTGGGGGATTAGAATAAAAATTGGATGAATGTTAGAGGTGCCCGAAATTGGCTCTAGCATGTGTTAAAACTTAGGATCACTAGAGGTGCCCGAAACTGGCTCTAGTAGGTGTTAAAAAAATTGATAGCTAGAGGTGCCCGAAACCGACTCTAGTCTAATAAATTCACTTAAGAAAACAAAACACTAGAGGTGCCCAAAACTGGCTCTAGTTAAAACATGTTAAAAAGAACCCAATGAAGTAATTTGAAAACCTATTGTTTGCATAGAATCCGAAGAATCAACTTACACACAACTCCGCACACACTCACAAGCATTATAGTTTCATTCCGAGTAACTCCTCAGTTTTTCGAAAAATAAAAAGCCAATCATACTTTGTGCACCGGTTCAGAGAATTGAAATCAAGTTCAAAGCTAAGTTTGTGAAAATTTGAAGTCTTGGCAGGTAATTATAAGTTTGCATTGCTTGAGGACAAGCAATAGTTCGAGTTTGGGGGTGTGATAAGTGTTCAAAAGTACTATTTTTCTTACCTTTTTTACTCATATTATTGTTAGACTTAGGCTCATATTAGTTGCATAGTTAGCCATTCATGCATTAATCCATGTTTCCTTCAATCGTTGAGCTTGATTACATAACTTGGTGATTTTTGTGGAAATAGATGCTGCTTTGGTATGTTTTTGTGTGTGTATGTGCAGGATCACTTGCCAAAGCAATGCCGAGCTAGTTGCCAGGGCAATGCATGAAGGATATGCCGAGCTAGTTGCCAGGGCAATACATGAAGGAGACGCCGAGCCAGTTGCCATGGCATTTGTCGACAAAGACAAAGAGCAATATGGATGTCGAAATTCATGACTTTACAAGCCCAAGATGACATGGAGCAAGGCCCAAGCCCAAAGGAATTTGATTGCCATGAAGAGATTAAAGAAGAATTAAATTCCAAGAAGATAGGAGAAGTTCTAATAGGAATAAAATTATAATAAAGAATTATATTCTTTAAAGATAATTTAATTCCAACTCAAACTCCTCCTCAAAGAAGGACTTTGGCCTAGCCCTATAAATATCAAGGAGATTTCGACAAGAGGCATAGGGAGAGCAAGAGGGAATTTCGACAAGACCAAGAGAGGAAGCAAAGGGGAATTTTCGACAAGCTTCAGCTTTTCTTCCTTGTTCGACTGGGTTCATGCTAGGGATTAATTATCTTGTGTTTCTTTGGAACCTAGCCATGAACTAAATTTACTTGGCTATGGTTATTGTGTTTTGTGGTTGTGAGAAACTATTGGTTTTTGTTTAGGTAATAAGAGTTTGCACTTTTCTATTTCAAGGTTTATTCATTCTTGGTTCTTATTATTGCTTGCGAGTGAATTGGGAGAGGATCTCGTGATTTCATCCATTTATCTAATATCGGGAGAGTTAGATTCAAGAAACGAATGAATATGATCTTTATGCAATCCAATGATGGTGAAGATTAATCCGGCTTAGGAATAAGTTAAGGATTTCAACGGCTAAGAGGAGCGCAAGATTGGTTGTTGTTCACCCTTGATTCACGCAGGGATGTATTATCAAGGCATGCACAAGTAGCTAGAGTTTCGACTTAGGGATAAGAAGAAACCATTGAAGAACGCTCAACCGAACCTTGAAGTTGCTGCCCGCCGCCCAAGTAGTTGCCCAACTAGTCGCCCAGGCAACCATCAATTAGTTGCCAAGGCAACCCCGTCGTGCAAGTTGCCACGGCAACTGAGTTGCCCGTGCACTCTTTTACCAAGACAATCCAATCGGCTATCACACCTCAACTCACGATAACCTAGCCTATCTCTCTCAATTGAATTCATCTTTTCTTTTACTTATTTGCTTTCTAGATTAGTTAAAACTTCTATAATCTTTTACTTGTGTTTTTACTTTTTACAGTGCAAGAGACTAGATTCTTGAAGTAGCACCAATCCCTGTGGAGACGATATCTTTTATACTATAACTTGCGACGTGTATACTTGCACATTTGCGTAGCACTTATTACGCGCAACAGTACACATTGTACCGGACTTACCCATGTACTATCAGAGATAGGGTATATAATGTCGACATCAAGCCACTTGATGATTTCTTTCATTACAACCCCTTTCATGGCATGATTCAGTCTCCTCTGGGCCTCAATTGAAGGTTTGTGATCATCTTCCAACAAGATCTTGTACATGCATACCGCCGGGCTAATTCCCTTCAAGTCGGCAATTGTCCATCCTATTGGCTTTTTTTGTGTAGCTTCAACATTTTGATCAGCTTCTTTTCCTGCTCAAGCTGTAACTTAGAAGAAATAATTACAGGCAATGTATTATTGGTTCCTAAGTATGCATATTTTAGTTGCTCTGGCAATTATTTCAACTCAAGAATCGGTGGTTGTTCAATGGAGGGTTTTTCGAGCTTACCTTTCTTACCTGAGTAATCCAGTGGTTCAAAGTATGTACCTGGTCGATTGACTAGCCAATTTGCCTCTTCTTATTGTTCCTCATCGACCAGTTCTTCATACTCCTCAGGTTCCTCTTGATTGGCAATGTAGTTGCCGAGGCAACTAAATTCCTCGTCGAAGTTAAACTCTGCCGTGGCATGAAGAAGTTGGCATTCTTCTGGATCATCGGCATGCCTTAGTGTTTGGAACACATTTAGTTTAACTTGTTGGACATTCACCCTCATTGTGAGTTCTCCCTTTTCAATATCGATCAAGGTTCTCCCTGTTGCTAGGAATGGTCTCCCGAGAATGATAGGTGCATGCTCATCTGCTTCACAATCCAAAACAATAAAGTCAGCGGGAAAAATAAATTTATCAACTTTTACCAGTATGTCCTCAATTTTTCCCTCTGGATGCACATAGAATCTGTCGGCTAGCTGTAGCATAACTGTTGTAGGTCTTGCCTTCCCGATTCCTAGTTTCTAGAAAACCGATTTAGGCATCAAGGTTATGCTAGCCCCAAGGTCGCATAATGCTTTCCCGACATAGTGGTTTCCAATGGAACAGGGTATTGTGAAACTTTCGGGATCCTTCAACTTGGGTGGCATATGATTGTGCAACATTGCCATGCATCCCTCTGTTGTGGCGACTGTTTCAAACTCTCTTAGCCTTGTTCTCTTGGACACAATGTCTTTAAGAAACTTGGCATAGTTTGGCATTTGTTCAATTGCTTCCACCAATGGCAAGTTGATGTGGACTTGCTTTAGGATATCAAGGAACTTCTTGAATTGATATTCTAGCTTTTGTCGCTTCAACCTTTGTGGGAATGGTGGTGGAAGTCGAATATCTTCGATCCTTTCATTGGTTTGGAACCTGATTGACGGCATTGCTGGGACAACTGGAGTTGCCGAGGCATTATCAATTGGGGTTGCCGAGGCATGCTTATCGCAAGTTGCCGAGGCATGCTTATTGTAAGTTGCTGAGGCATCTTTATCGTCAGTTTTCGAGGCATGCTTATTGCCGGTTGCCGCGGCAATTCCTGGTTCAGCATCTGAGGCTTTGCCGCTAGGTTCGTCTTGATCTTTTTGTGGAGTTTTGTTTGATGAGCGGGCTTGAGCCTCTCTAAGTTGTTGGTCACTTCTAGTGGTGATCGCCTTACATTGCTCATGGCCAGTTCCTCTTGTGACTTCAGTATCGCTAGGTAAACCTCCTTGCGGTCTAGTATTCAGATTTTGAGCAAACTGTTCGACTTGATTTTCCAATGATTTCATTGCCGCCTCTTGGTTTTGCAATCTCATCTCGGTCCTGTTAATAAAAGCATCAGTTCTTTTTATGAAGTTACTATTCTCAGCCATATAAGATTCAGTTTTCATCATAAAAGCATTTAGAGAATTTTCCAAAGAACTAGATGTTATCGGTTGTTGCTGTGGCAACTGTTGCCGTGGCATATTCTACTGGAATCCCGATGCTTGTGCATTCTGATTGTTCTGGTTTAGAGCATTGTTGGGATTACTCCATGAAAAATTTGGGTGCTTCTTCCAAGCTGGATTGTATGTATTGGACATCACATTGTTGTTCCGATTGTAATTCCCCACGTAGAAGCTGGATTCTGGATTCTGCATACATTCAGAAGAATCATGGTTATCACCACATAACTCACAAAAAGAATCCATTACCTTGACATCATGTGTATTGTTTGGTTTTTGCATGTTCTGGACCATATTGGTTAAAGTGGCCAATTGTGCCAAAATTGAATCTGATGATCCTAGTTCATGTATTGTGGCTTGGCTTCTAACTCATCCCCTTCTAGTAGAGGGGAATTGATAATCATTCTTGGCCAGCCTGTTTAGAATTTGCATTGCTTCCTCCGGCGACTTATCTAGAAGTATGCCGTTTGCCGAGGCATCTAGCATCATCCTTGTTGGTGTATTCACGGCGTTGTAAAACATTGTTACTTGAGTCCACAACGGGAATCCGTGTAGGGGGCATTTGTGTAGAAGTTCTCTATATCGCTCCCAAGCCTCGTACATGGATTTATCATCTGCCTGTCGAAAAGAAGTAATGTCATTACGAAGCTTATCAGTCAAATTTGTAGGATTAAACCGAGCAAGGAAATCACGACAAAGATCGGTCCAAGATCCTATTGATCCGGCAGGAATGCTATTCAAAAATGCTTTCATCCCTCAGTGAATAGGGGAATAATCTTAATCGTTAAACATCGGGGGTGACTCCGTGTATTTTGAACGAGTTGCAAATCTCGAGGAAATATTTAAGATGTTGTCGTGCATCTTCAGTTGTTGAGCCGCCAAATTGACCAATTGTGTTGATCATATTAAACATTACCGGTTTCAACTAAAAGTGGTCGGCTTCAATTTCAGGTGCGACAACTCCTGGATTAAGTCCATCAAGATCTTCTTCAAGATAGTCTCAAATAGTTATGTTTCGTGCAAGAATCACTCCTCCTCCTGCTGGAACATCTTGATTCATATTGCCGTCTTGATTAGCCATTGCTACTATTATCCTTCGTCTAAGTCTTTGTAAGGTTCGTTCGATTTCTGGATCAAAGGGATATTCTGGTGTAATCGGTCTCGCCCTGGTCATATACCAATGCAAAACCAAAGTTTGTTAGCCCTTTAAATCTTAAACAAGAAAAGTAAAAAGAAAGTGCAAGAAAATAAAAACAAAGTCGCTATTGCCAATCCCCGGCAACGGCGCCAAAAACTTGTTGTGTGTAATAAGTGCTACGCAATTGTTCAAGTATACATGTTGCAAGTTATAGTATAAAAGATATCGTCTCCACAGGGATTGGTGCCACTTCAAGAATCTAGTCTCTTGCACTGAAAAAAGTAAAAACACAAATAAAGGATTATAGGAGTTTTAACTAATAACTAATCTAGAAAGCAAATAAGTAAAAGGCGATGTAATTAAATGAGAGAGATAGGCCAGGTTATCGTGAGTTGAGGTGTGATAGCCGATTGGATCGTCTTGGTAAAAGAGTGCACGGGCAACTCAGTTGTCGTGGCAACTTGCACAACGGGGTTGCCTGGGCGACTAGTTGGGCAACTACTTGGGCGTCCGGGCAGCAACCTTCAAGGTTCGGCAAAGCGTTCTTCAATGGTTTCTTCTTATCCCTAAGTCGAAACTCTAGCTACTTGTGCATGCCTTGATAATACATCCCTACGTGAATCAAGGGTGAACAACAACCAATCTTGCGCTCCTCTTAGCCGTTGAAATCCTTGACTTATTCCTAAGCTGGATTAATCTTCACCATCAATAGATTGAATAAAGATCATATTCATTCGTTTCTTGAATCTAACTCTCCCGATATTAGATAAATAGATGAAGTTACGAGATCCTCTCCCAATTCACTCGCAAACAAGAATAAGAACCAAGAATGAATAAACCTTGAATAGAAAAGTGCAAACTCTTATTACCTAAACAAAATTCAATAGTTTCTCACAACCACAAAATACAATAACCATAGCCAAATAGATTTAGTTCATGGCTAGGTTCCAAAGAAACACAAGATAAATAATCCCTAGCATGAACCTAATTGAACAAGAAAGAAAAAGATGAAGAATGAAGCTTGTCGAAATCTCCTTGCCTTAGATGCTTGTCGAAAATTCTCTCCTCTTGCTCTCCCTGAGTTGTCAAAATTCCTCTCTAATTTATAGGGCTAGGTCAAAGTCCTTCTTTGAGGAGGAAGTTAAGTTGGAATTAAATTATCTTTAAAGAATATAATTCTTTATTATAATTATATTCCTTCTAGAACTTCTCCTATCTTCTTGGAATTTAATTCTTCTTTAATCTCTTCATGGAAATCAAATTCCTTTGGGATTTATCTTTGCTCCACGTCATCTTGGGCTTGTCTAGTCATCAATTTCGACTACCATATCACCTTATTCTTTGTCGACAATTGCCCTGGCAACTGGCTCGGCGTCTCCTTCATGCATTGCCCTGGCAACTAGCTCAGCATCTCCTTCGTGTATTGCCCTGGCAACTAGCTCTAGCCTTGCTTTGGCAAGTGATCCTGTACATACACACAAAACACACCAAAGCAGCATCTTTTCCCACAAAAACTACCAAGTTATGTAATCAAGCTCAACGATGGAAGGAAACATGGATTAATGCATGAATGGCTAATTATGCAACTAATATGAGCCTAAGTCTAACAATAATATGAGTAAAAAGGGTAAGAAAAATATTAATTTTGAACACTTATCAGCAACCCTCTAGGAGGTACAACTTCTCCTTCAGCTTCTTGCCCAGTGGCAGCAACAATCGTATCCGATCGTAACTCTCTCCTCAGTCCCATTGTGCCAAAATATATCTAAGGCATGATAATTATTTCAAAACAAAAACAGTCAGGCCAGCCTCAAGCAAGGATCCAAGACTTCTATTTCAAAAATCAATACTTACCAGACTATAATAATAAGGAAATGGGAACCCAAAAACTTCCCCAACAAAGCATACAACAACCAACATTCATATATTAATCACCGTGCACATCAACCAGCGTACATACAAAAATCACCGTACAAATCAAACATGGCAACAACACAACAACCTCCCAAACGAACCAAACCTAGCCTAGACGCACAACCGAACCAAGAAGGCCACTTTAGGTTTATCGTAGCAAACTAAAGAGATACAACAAAACTCGGTCCATTTTTTTCCTTTTTATCTTATCTAGATACCAATTATTAACCCTACATGTTCACGCGGACATCAGGTGCAACCCCAACTCAATCGGGCATCAATTAACATTCAATTGATCACATTTACAATTTAGGGATCAAAATGCAAATACAGAAAAATTTCAGGATTAAAGCTCACTTTTAAGTTACCAACTTTTAATTTGATCGATTCCAAACTTTCATCTCAAGTTTCAACTCAATTTGATCATTCGATCACATTCAATTGCATTTGCAAGATTCAGGGACTAAATTGTAAAGATGACAAAACTGCCAAAAGTGACGATATCAAAATTAATGGTCATTCGTACCGATACAAGTATACCCGTATCGATATGGATTGAAACACCCTATTTCGGTACACCTTCATGCCATATCGATAGGCCTAACTAAAATACTGAACTTTTGAAAACCTTGATGATTGTACCGATACAGCTCTCCGGGCATTTTGATACACGGGTTTGGGACAAAAAAGTTGATTTCCAGTAGCTGAGACCCGTATCAAAACACCCATTGTCGTACTGGTACGCTAGGACCAAAATGGCGAAGGCGTATCGAAACACCAACCCGCGTACCGATCCCTCAAGCCTCAAAATGCCTAGTCGTACCGATACGGTCCCTCGCATGTCGGTACGCCTGGACTTGTAATGTAAAATTTTGTTGGTTTTTCATCCCAAAAGCATACACTAACCACTCCAACATGCTTAAAACACAACACCAACATGCCAAACATATCGCAAGCCAATTAGCATCACAATTCTAACAACACAACAAGGCTTCGTGCATCAAAAAGAAAATCTATAGGCATGCTTCCTAATATGCATTCAACCAACATATCAAAAGGTAAAACAACACCAAAATCAATCCTTAAAGGCCATATACAACCCAAGAGCAACTAAAGAAACATGCTCAAACAGGGAGTTCCACAAAACATATCCCAAAACACATCTAGTACCTCATTGCCCTTATTCATTATAGTCTAGTCTCTACATACTTTGGAAACAAGTCTTACCAAGATCCCCTTGCTTCTTGCTGCCTCCCGGGAGTTTAATTCTCTGCATTGATGGACAAAAAGAGCGTAAGCACGCATGGCTTAGTGAGGATTGCTCAGATCAAAACACCATCAATGCATTTAAAACATTTTCTTTACATCGTCCTTTAAAACATCATGCTCTTTTTAAAACATGCACTTTACATCATTAAAACCAGCATATTAAACCATATGCTACATGTATCATTAATCAACAGCAAGTCACATTGCTAACCCTCTACTTAAGCCTTCCCATGCATTACTACCAAATGCAAAGCTCAAGGAGAAGCATGCATAAATCACATTATACAACATAAAACATTTCAATGATACATTAACAATTATATTGGCTTACAAGTGATCATTAAACAAGTCCATTAACAAAAGAGTTCATCGGATACACGGATTCAACAAGTGTTAACTCAACACTTCAAGCCATCTCAACCAGAATAGCGATACAATCACAATCGAAGTACAATAACAACCGTGTACACTTTCAACCCACGAGGACAACAACCCTTTTCATCGGTTAGATACTTAACCCACTAACGGGAGTTTTTGGTACTGTTTAACCCCTCTACCATTAGGGTACTTGGATGGAGTATTCGGTACACCATATAAACCCCTCAACATCCAAGACGACTTATTTATAGTGCACTAAATCCTATGGCCGGCCAACTATATCCGATAACAATTTTAAAACCACATCACTTGCCAATATAATTAACCATTTTAACATTTACCTCACTGTTTTAAATAAGCATTAACCAAAACATTTTTCCAAAGCAACAACCATGCTTTAAACCACAAGTATAAACCATACTTACAAGGACCACTTACCATGTGCATCCTTCAGAAAAACATGCTCAAAAACAGTACATCAAATAATTTAAAACATGCTTAAAGAGTAGGTACATGAACATTAAACCAAGTGCATAAAATCATTCGATCAAGCACGACCGAGAGAGTAAAACCACTTTACACTTACTTCCGAGTCTAGGTAAGCATTTCAAACTCTACCTTAACTCCCAAAACTCTATTCCAAAACATCAAAATGCTTTAAACCATGTTTTCTCTCACCAATACGCGAAACCTCGATTCGCCGACGCGAAATTAAGTATCTAAAACCTCCAACGCTTCTCCAATTACCTTCGGATCAACCTCCCCTGTTTTTACCACAAAACAATAGAGGATTAATGCATCATAATGCATTCTAAACACAGCAACTACAATCCTTCTCGGATTTCCACAAAACCTTCACAATTAACCCTCCACAACAACCGAAAACATAACCAACACACTTCGATTCACAACCCAGCAAACATCTATCAACCTAACATCACTTTCAACATCAAAACACATCTAAAAACAGATCCAAATCAACCTACCACCTCCAGCAACCTTACAACCATAGAAACACCACAAAACCTCAAAACTAACAACCTAAACAAATAGAGATTCTTAAGTTTTCGGATTCCATTGATAAAAATCTCTTATCAACATTATTAAACATCCAAAATATAAATCAAGCATCCTTAATTACTGGAAATTAGATCTAATTCGTGAATTAACTCATTTCCCCAAAATAACTCATTTAACCATTAGAAAAACATCAAAATCAGATTAGAAACACAAAAACAAGGATCAAATGCTTGGAAATTTCAGTAAAGAACCATACAATAGAGGAGATCTCAGACCTTACCCCTATTGTGAAGTTTCTCCCTGAATTGATTTGTGAAAAGCTAAGAAAACATAAGATTTCAATGAGATTTTGCAAGATAAAGTTAAAGAATCAAGTTAAAATCAATAATCTGAGTGAAAAGAATCTCTCACCTCTGGATTTTGATGAAATTCTGATTGTTTGGAAAAAAAGAAGTTGAGAGAAAAGGTTTAGGAAAAAGTTACGTAAATTTTCTTTAAAAGCTAATAACTAACTTAGATATTTTAATCCCTCTTAACCACCTTTAAAACAGATGTTTAAAATGATTTAATTGAAGGGAGAAACCACCAGCAAAATATTGGTAATTTAGCTCCTTAAGGAATCTAAGAATTTGACCCTTTTCATTTTTGTCACTTTAAAACAGTTTTCAAAAATTGCATTTTGGTCACTAACCAAAATGTCACATTTCCAAATTCCATTTTCCAAAATTTATTCCACCAAAAATCAATATATATTAAAATATGATTTTTAATTATTTTCCACATTTTTATCTTACCGAAAAATATACGGTCCCAAAATCGACTCGAATCCCTACTCTGGTCCACCGGACCGTCTAATAAACCACCAAACCGCTAAGCCCTAAAACCGGGGCATTACAGATCCAGTCACACTATGTGGACAAGATTCTTGAGAAATTTAACAAGGATGATTCTGGAATAGCCTAACTTCTTTAGACCCTTGTTTACATTTATCTAAGAACAAAGGGGAAAGTATTCATCAAGTGGAATATGCAAGAGTCAAAGGCAGCTTAATGTATCTCATGAGTTGTACTAGACCATATATTGCTTTTACTGTAAGCAATCTAAGCAGATTCACAAGCAATCCAGGTAAAAATCACTAGAAAGTAATTGTGAGGGTATTGAGATATCTCAGATATACTCGGGACTATGAATTGCATTATTCTAGAGACCCCGCTGCCTTAGAAGGATACTCCGATGCTAGTTGGATATCTAAAATTCAAGACACCAAAGTCACAAGTGGATATGTATTCACTTTGGGAAGATGAGCTGTGTCATGGAAATCCTCAAGAAAAATGATTATAACCAGGTCCACAATGGAATTTGAGTTCGTTGCTCTGGACAAATCCAGAGAGGAACCCGAATGGCTTAGGCAATTTCTTGAGGATATTCCTGAATGGCCAAAAGCTGTGCCCACAGTATGCATATACTGTGACAATCAAGCAACAATTGCTAGAGCACAAAATTGTATGTACAACGGTAAGTCGAGACATATGCCTCGTCGACATAATACTGTTAGACAATTGATCTCAAATAGAATCTCTATAGATTATGTAAGATCAAACGATAACATTACAGATCCGTTAACCAAAGGGTTAAACCGAGATCAAGTTGAGAAAATATCTAAAGGAATGGGACTAAATCTCATGGAAAAATAAAGGTGCTATGAGAATAAAAACCCTACCAAGCTGACTGGAGATCCCAAGATCTAGGTTCAAAGGGACAATCTAATTGCATAGGCCTGTTCGGTCACTGTGGGGGCACCTATCCCTAAGTCTGATCCTATGATGTAAACAATGATCAAAGTGAGATAGGCAAAGCTAAAAGCTTTTAATGACCATTGTGTGCTTCGGCGAGCCGAGCAACATAAGTCACCCATATAAGAGTAAAGTGGGGTCACTTCAAAAGTCTACTGGCATAGTTCTTTCAAACTCTTGCAGAACCAGGCGATGTCCATGACCATATGGACATAACCATGAGAACAAATACTCTTGTATGAGAGGTAGCTGTGTGAAGTATATCATCGTTTACACAAAACGGCTGAACAGTTCAAGGACACCACGTCTACTGGTTAGCTAGTAAAGTAAATATGCTTTCACAAGGGAAGGTTCAAAGGCGGAAACCTACCTATCCTATGCAGCTATGACTGTAGAACGTATCACCACATCGAGTCAAATGTTTTGATAAAATCATCAATTTCATTCATGTGGGGGATTGTTGAAAAAATAGTGAGTAATAGTCAACTTTGACCCATAATTCGAAAGGGTAAAGGTGGAGATTAGAATGATGATTTTATTGAGTCATATTTTACTCCATAAGACCTTTACTTAGGCAATAATATTTTCATGCTATTACTACATGCATTATAATATTTTTTCGACATCGATAATTTTTTAAAGCTATTACTACATGCATTGAACCTTACATCTTTACTTAGGCAATAAAAGATAAGAAATGGAGAATTTTCATGCAACATGAAAATACAAATGTTAGAAAAATGACATTTGGACCTCTGAATTACTTTCACCCGAGAAAAAAGATGTCGATTACAAGTGGATTTATAAAATTAAATATCATTCTGATGGTCTCGCTGAGATATTTAAATCAAGACATGAGTTTTGGAAACAATCAAGTTGAAGGGTTGGACTAAAGTGAAACTTTTGCATATGTAGCCAAAATAAAGATTGTTTGTACTTTCCTATTAGTTGGAACCACTAAAAATTAGGAACTTCATCAAATGAACGTACATAATGCACTTTTTCATGGTGATCTTGATGGAGAAGTTTACATAAAATCGCCTCCAGATTTTCACTTTAAGTCATCTGGTATGATTTGTTTACTCCGTAAATTGGTGTATGGTTTGAAACAGGCTCCCAGATGTTGGTTGGCGTTTTGAAGCATTCACTTTTTCTTAGTTTTATTTAGACTATTCACTTTTTACTTTGCAACGTGAGAGATTACAACTTAATGTGTTTATCTATGTTAACAACTTAATTATTTTTGGCAATGACATAATTACAATTCAGAATTTCAAAGCCTATTTGTGTACTTGTTTTTATATGAAATATCTTAGTTTTCTTAAATATATTTTTTGGGATTGAGGCGGCTCGAAATTACATCGGTATATTTTAGTGCAATTGAAATTATACGTTAGAGATTATCTTCGAAATTAGAATCATTGTCTTATCTTGGATGAGGAAAAACCTCTTTCAAATTCAGGATATTATTGCGGGTTGGTTGATCGACTAATTTGTCTTCGGTTACGAGACATGAACTTTTTTTAATGTGTATAAACTTGCATAATTTATGCAAAAATGTAGAAGCACTAGGATGGGACATTGTGTGTTGTGCAATACTTGAAAAGTAATTCAGACCAAGAAATATTAATACTAGCTGATTAAGATTTGCAATGCTATGTATGTTGTGATTCAGATTGGGCAAGATGCCATTGGACTAAAAAATTTACTAGGTAGTTCTCCCATATCTTAAAAAATTAAGAAACAACATATTGTGCCTCGCTCTTTCATAGAGGCGGAATATCAATCTATGGTATTTATTTTTTGTGACTAAAATGGCTGAAGGCCTTGCTCTTATTTTTTGGTATTGCTTACCCTCGACTAATAACACTTTACTGTGACAGTCAAGCTGTTTTGCATATTGCAGTTAACTCGATTTTTCATGAGCGCATGAAATACATTGAGGTTGACTAGCATTTTCTACGTGATGTTGTTATCCAACGACTTATAGCTCCTTCACATGTCTCTGTGCATATTCAGCTCGCCTACATTTTCACCAACTCTTTGGGGAAGCAAAACATTGGTTTGTTTTTCTTCGCAAGTTAGGAATTTACAATCCTCATGCTCCAATTTGATGGGCTATTAGCATAAATGTATAGTGAATAATATCTTCTATTACCATACATCTTATATTATCATATATTATTTTTGGTAAATTTATGTAATTAAGCAATAATTTAGTTTTGGAGGTTTTTTTGGTATAATTTAGGAAACAAATATCTCGGGATTGATTACTTTCTTAAAGTTCTTACAAATCTTATCTATATTAATGATTTCTTGATTGAATAACAATGAAAACTTTCTTTTTCATATATTCAGATTTACCTTAATATTTTCTTATTTGAATAAATATAACTAGTCATTAGGGTGGGCAAAATTCGGCTTGAAAAAATTAAATTCTAGTGGTTGAAAATTACTTGGTAATTATGATTTACTTTAATGAGTAAATATCTATTTTAGGTAGAGATCTTATTGAATAAAGTTTCTTGGTGACCAAGTATTTTGGTCTATAAATATAGACTAGGTTTAACCTTTTGAATTATGAGAGAATGAGTGAATGAGAGAAGGGGAATTACTCTAGAGAGATGTAACCACTTTTAGGTTCTCTACAACTATTGTGCCTACGTTGTAGAGATGAGTATTGTAGGGATGTTGGGAAGAGTGTTTTGGTTTCACCGGGTCATGGGATTTGTACACTGGGTTTTGAGATTACATGGATTATCATGTATTTATACTCTTCGAGTTCTCTACAATGATAGTGGATTGATTTCTCTCGTCCGTAGAGGTAGGCTATGCTAAACCACGTTAAATCTTGTTTCTTGTGCAAGTCTTGGTCTATGTCGTTATCGCTCTAGTTATTTTGCCGCATACCAAATTCCCAACAAATGGTGTCAGAGTTATGGTTCGAGCTGCGAGATTGTGGAGGAATTTTCGTTGCGGATTTTGCGGTGCGATGTTGGAGACATACCAGAGGAGTATTGCTACAATGAGCTTTCAGTTGCAGGGGGAGTAATTCTCAAAATTCAACGGCGTTTCAACGGATACTACGTAAGAATTGGAGTTGTTGAAGGCTTGGCGGCGGTGCTTCAACGGATATTTATCTTACGTAAAAATTGAAGCTGTTGAAGAATTGAAGACCAATGCTCGAATAGAATTTGTGTCAAGGGGATATTTGTTATATTTCGACTCAAATTCTAATCAGTAATTAAGTTGGGTTTTATTGTAATTCTAGTGGTTGAAAATTATTTGGTAATTATGATTTACTTTAATGAGTAAATTTCTATTTTAGGTAGAGATCTTATTGAATAAGGTTTCTTGGTGACCAAGTATTTGGGTCTATAAATATAGACTAGGTTTAACCTTTTGAATTATGAGAGAATGAGAGAATGAGAGAGAGGGGGAATTACTCTAGAGAGATGTAACCACTTTTAGGTTCTCTACAACTATTGTGCCTACGTTGTAGAGATGGGCATTGTAGCGATGTTGGGAAAAGTGTTTTGGTTCCACCGGATCATGAGATTTGTACACCGGGTTTTGAGATTACATGGATTATCATGTATTTATACTCTTCGGGTTCTCTACGTTGATAGTGGATTGATTTCTCTCGTCCGTGGATGTAGACTATGCTGAACAACGTTAAATCTTGTCTCTTGTGCATGTCTTAGTTTATGTCGTTATCGCTCTGGTTATTTTTTCGTATACCAAATTCCTAACACATATCTTACAATTCTTTTTGTTGCTTGAACATAAATTTCAGTAGCATAGTTTATGTACCTTGATAATAAACTAACAACATACATAATGTTCAGACTGAATACCGTAAAGTACATGGAATAGCCAATTAAATTTATATACATTTTTTTCATCAAGTTTTTTAGCTTCATCTTCTTCCGAAAACTTCTTATTTTGGTTCATTGGAGTTGTAGTCGAGTTACAAATTTTCATGTTAAATTTGTTGAGGACTTCTTTTACATATTTTTGTTGACATACAGAAATTCCATTTTTCTTTTATTGTACCTATATCAAGGGAAAATACCAGTTTTAAGACCCGTCATTTCAAAGATCTCTTACATCTTTTTGTTAAACTTTTCAAATACAAGTCTAAGGGTTATCACTGGTTGAACAACTTAAATAGACCTCATTTAGCCCTGCTCCTCCTTTCCCCTCCCCGATCTGGATGATATGTAAATGCACCAAAACCAAATTTTAACTACGATTTTTGAGTACAGATGGAGCCAAAAAATATTCCAAAATCGATGATGGAAGGGGAATCTCCAAGGTTATTGCCCAACAACATAAAATGCCCACCAGGTTCAGTTCTCATCGAAAGGACTACAAAACAAGAACTAATCATGGCCAAGCAAATCAAAACTTTAGGATTGACTCATCCAACAAGTTCCCGTTTTCGCACCACCGACGGTGCTGTTCCTTCAAGTTTTACCGTAAGCAAATCCGCCGTAAAAGTTTTGTTTTTGTGTGTGTATTCTATATACAGACATAGAGATACATATATAATGCTTTGGTTTTTGTTAGTGCAGTTTGCTACTGTTCGTTATCGAAAGCACAATTTTGGAGCAAAAACAACCATGAATGTTTGGGCTCCTAGTACTTTATCTTATCAGTCTAGCATGGCTAGTATCTGGATTTCAAATGGCCCTTCTGAAGACCTCAATCTTATAGAAGCTGGCTGGGCTGTAAGTCATTGTTGCCAAAAGAATAAGTCCTTAAGGTTCCTAGATTATCTTTAAGCAACATATATTAGTGTTGAATTTTTTCCCTACAGGTTCTTCGGCTGCTTTATTCGGACAACTACACCAGGCTATTTGCTTTCTGGACTGTAAGTTTTTTTTTTTCCTACAGGTTCCTAGATTATCTTTGTGATTAGACTTGTCAATTTTTATTACAACCTAAAAGCTCAAACTCAAACAGAATCCAACTCCAATTCAATTTGATCGAAAAAGTAAAAATCATGTATCCATTTAACTCAAATACAAATCCAATTCAATTTGATTTGATCATAAACGGATAAGACCTAGTCCGTGTAACCCACACCCAGAATTACTCAAACCTAAGCTGACTTGAACATGAAATCCTGGATCTTAAGTGACCCATGATCCAAATCCTTAATGACCCACTTAAGTAACTCAAGTTTTAGACCGAATAACCGGAATAACAAATTTCAGCGAAATATTTTTATTTCAAAATGATTCGATGCGATTGATCCGACTAAAAATTAACTCACCCAGTTTACAAATCTATTTGTGCTAATAATATATCTGGCTTTGGTGTTTATCCACAGGGAGGTCAAAAGAACAAAGGTTGCTTTAATTATCTTTGTCCAGGATTTGTACAAGTTCACCGTGAAATAAGCCTTGGACTTGTTCTAAACGAGATTTCCGTTTACAATGGTGTACAAAGAGATATAGAAATCGGCATATTCAGTGTAATCTTCTTTGATCTTTTAGTGGTGAAATTTGATTTAATTTTAAATTGTTTATTAAAGTGTTTAGCAACCAATTGGTTTGATTGTGATAGGATGGAGAATGGTGGCTCAAGTATTTTAACCAATTCATTGGCTATTGGCCACAAAAATTGTTCTTTTATCTGTATGGCAGTGCCACTAAGGTTGAGTGGGGAGGTCATGTTTTTGGCCCCGGAAACGAGCCTATTCCTGCAATGGGGAGTGGTCATTTCCCTAAAGATGGCCACCAAAATAAATCTGCCTACTTCAAGGACACAAATGTGGGACAATGTACATTTGATCTATCCACAGCCGGACCAACTTGTGACGTTTTCAGATAGACCTAATTGTTACGAGGCTAAGCTCACTCCCGGTGTTGCCCCGAATCCCATGGATTTTTTCTATGGGGGTCCCGGCCAATGTAATCTTGGAGCCAAGAATGAAGTGTAGTTTATAAATATGATTGTTTGTTCTAGAGTTGATGATATGGGGGGTTCGTTGAATATGGAAATAAATGGACTGATGTGGAAAATTCTATCCCCTGAAATTCTTGCTACTCCACAAGTTTTTTATATGTATTGTTTTCCTTGACTCATCAACTCACTTACTACTTAACAATCAAAACTACACTGTCACTCCATCAATAACTTACACCACCCATTAGGATGACATTTATAGGTCTACATACGCTAGACAGAGGGTGGATCGGAATCTTTACCCCACCATTTCTCATGTCCCTCAAGCTTCTATTTTCTTTTATCTTCTTCACATAACTACTGATCGCGGTTCTTTGTGCGTAATCGTTACGATGGACTGTGTCATGGTAAATCACTTCCTTAGAAGTGAATTTATTTCGATGTGTGTAATTATTACAATGGACAAACTCAGCTGAGATTAGCATGGTTTCTCCGAGCTTTTGTACGCCGCCGAGGTTAGCATGGTTTGCTAAGAGATAATTGAATGAGATGAGAAAAGTTCTATTTATAGTGTAAAAAGGCAGGGTAAAAGTGTCCAAAATAAATCAATCATAAACACTGGTTAAATTCTGTCCGAAAACTGCTCAAAGACGGCTTGAATTGTGCAACTGTAACAACTGTAATGACCGAATAAAGCCTGCAAACCATCCAGAATCATCCTTGAAACAATAATACTAGTAAACGATTGTAATTAATCTGATTAAAATCAGTGAATTACATGCATGTAATTCAATTATATATATATATATATATAATCTTTTTAAACAAGCCCTTTTAGTTACTGCACCTTGTTTAAACAAGGTCTTAAAACATTTTTTATGGTTAAATAACGGCTTATTTTATGATTTTTATATATGAAAGCTCTTTATTTTAAATAAAATAATATTTTTAAGATTTAAATCATTTGATTATTCATATTGTTTTAATGGTTGACATTAAAAAAGATACGTTTCTATCATTGCATTAATTGTTCTATATCATTTCAGTCAATGCAACATTAAATTCTCGGTGGAAGAGGTTTGGTCATTCATCCAGTGTTTAGATGGAAATCATGCCTCAGGGCCCGAAGGGTTCAATCTGAACTTTTACAAAAAAAATTTGACAGTTAATAAAGGGCGATATGATAAAATTCTTCGAGTCGTTCTATAAAGGGAAGCTGGAGGATAAATCAATAAATCATTCATTCTTGACCTTAATACCAAAGAACGCGGCTCCTGAGGGAATCGAAGACTATAGACCCATTTCATTAGTAGGGAGGCTGTACAAAATTGTGGCACGTGTAATATCCAGAAGACTATCAGCATGTATGGATGAAGTTGTGGGCGAATCCCAATTTACTTTCATCCTTGGGGAACAAATTATGAATGAAGTTGTGGGCGAATCCCAATTCACTTTCATCCATGGGAAACAAATTGCAGACTGCTCCCTTATAACTAATGAAACTATAGACAATCTATCCCGAAGAAAAGGAAAGTCTGTTGTCTTTAAAGCCGATTTCAGAAAAGCCTACGACACTGTTGATTGATCCTTCTTGAATCTCATCTTACACAAGATGGGATTCGGTGATAGATGGAGAAGATGGATTAATTTGTGTGCGTCGTCAACCTCTATCTCATTTTTGGTTAATCGGACTCTTACAAATAAGTTCAGTATAAAGACGGGATTGAGACAAGGCTACCCTTTATCTCCATTTCTCTTCAATTTGGTTGGGGAAGCATTGAGTCTTTTATTTAATAGAGCAGTGGATTTGAGTTTAGTAAAGGGAGCCCTGGTAGGTGAAAATGGGATGAGTATTTTGCACTTACAATTTGCAGATAATTTGATTGTGTTTGCTAAAGTAAAGGAGTATGTTCGTAATATAAAGCGGATATTAAAAATTTTCGAGATAGCATTGGGTTTGAAACTAAACGTGAGAAAAACTAAACTGGATGGGGGTGGGTGTGGAGATCTCCTGTGTTCAAGAGTGGGCAGCTTTAATCAAATGTAGCAGTGACCAACTCCCCATGACGTATTTGGGCCTACCTTTAGGGTATGTCCGAAACTCAGCTGTGTTATGGAAGCCAATTATAGAGAAATTTTTTATATATTTTGACTCAAATTCTAATTAGTAATTAAGTTGGATTTTATTGTAATTTTAGTAGTTGAAGATTACTTGGTAATTAGGATTTACTTTAATGAGTAAATATCTATTGTATGTAGGAGATCTTATTAAATAAGGTTTCTCGGTGACCAAGTATTTGGGTTTATAAATATAGACTAGGTTTAACTTTTTAAATTATGAGAGAACAAGATAATGAGAGTTAGAGAGAATTATTCTCTGAAGAGGTGTAACCATTTTTAGGTTCTTTACAACTAGTGTGCTTACGTTGTAGAGATATTGGGAAGAGTGATTTGGTTCCACCGAGTCATGAGATTTGTACATTGACTCTTTTAATCATCTCGGATTCAACATCAATATGGTGCACATCAACAATGTGATCAATCAACTTTGCTGACATTTGCTCATGAGACCTAGAAAGTACAGATATGACATAAAATGGATGAAAAACATAAATTTTACAAACTAATATCAGTTTTTGAGAATAATAAGATATTAGTCTACTATTTAGATACTTAAGCTATTAGCTGCAGCAAACATTCAGCAGAACACCATCTAACATGACAGGGCCACCAAAGCAAATATCCACTTTAATCTTTCATGGGCTTGTGGAATAGTTTGGGGGCTTTGACTCACCACTTGAAGAGTTATCAAACGATGTATAGAAAACAAAGAAAACTTGAGGATTCACTAGAGGTGCTTGCTTGAGCTGGGTAACAGTCACATCAGCCTCTCCGTTATGTTTTAACGGTTGATAGCTTGATTGAAACCACTTAAATAGTTACGTGGTAAAATTGTCAAAATTGAAAGTATAGTGATCAAATTGACACCAACATCATAATTAAGTGGTCATATGTGTAGTTTACCTTGCACAGATTCTGGCTCAATAATATGCGAAGGGTCAGAGCAGTATTTTTGAAGCATCGATACATGGAACACATCATGAATCTTGCTTAGTTTTGAGGGTAACGCCAAACGATATGCCATGGGGACAACTTTCTCGATAATTTCAAAGGGGTCAATGAATCTGGGACTCAATTACCCTTTTTTACCAAACCTCAGAATCTTTTTCCATGGAGAGACTTTAAGGAAGGTTTTCTCACAAACCTCGTATTGTATATCCCTTCTCCTAATATCAGCATAAGACTTTTGACGATCGAAGGCGACGGGTTTGGAATTACATGGTTTATCATGTATTTGTACTCTTCGGGTTTTCTACGTTGTTAGTGGATTGTTCATTTCTCTTGTCCGTGGAGGTAGGCTATGCTGAACCATGTTAAATCTTGTCTCTTGTGCAAGTCTTAGTCTATGTCGTTATCGCTCTGGTTATTTTGCCGCATATCAAATTCCTAACAAATGGTATCATGAGCTATGGTTCGAGCTGCGCGATTGTGGAGGAATTTTTGCTGTGGATTTTGCGGTGCGATGTTGGAGACATGCTAGAGGAGTATTGCTACAACGAGCTTTTAGTTGTAGGGGGAGTAATTCTCAAAATTCAATGGTGCTTCAATAGATACTACGTAAGAATTTGAGTTGTTGAAGACTTGGCGACGGTGCTTCAACGGATATTTGGCTTACATAAAAATTGAAGCAGTTGAAGACTTGAAGACCAATGCTAGAATAAAATTTGTGTAAAGGGGGAGATTTGTTATATTTTGACTCAAATTCTAATTGATAATTAAGTTGGGTTTTATTGTAATTCTAGTGGTTGAAGATTACTTGGTAATTAGGATTTACTTTAATGAGTAAATATCTATTTTAGGTAGTAGATCTTATTAAATAAGGTTCTTGGTGACCAAGTATTTAGGTCTATAAATATAGAATGGTTTAACCTTTTGAATTATGAGAGAACAATATAATGAGAGTTAGAGAGAATTATTCTATGGAGAGATGTAACCACTTTTAGGTTCTTTACAACTATTGTGCCTACGTCGTAGAGATGAATATTGTAGGGATGTTGGGAAGAGTGTTTTGGTTCCACCAAGTCATGGGATTTGTACACCGGGTTTGGGATTACATGGGTTATCATGTATTTGTACTCTTCGGGCATGTATTTGTACTCTTTGGGTTCTCTACATTATTAGTGGATTGTTCGTTTCTCTCGTCCGTGGAGGTAGGTTATGTTAAACCACGTTAAATCTTGTCTCTTGTGCATGTCTTGGTCTATGTCGTTATCGCTTTGGTTGTTTTGCCGCATACCAAATTCCTAACAGTCTTCATGGATAGAAGGGGAAATTGTTATCCTTGGGTGGTCTCATAACCTTGGTGAAATCTGTGTTATCGAACTTGCCGGTGTATTTCATATCGTTATTTCTAATACCGGGAAAAGTGGCTTCTATTTTGAATAAACTCACAACAAAATTTCTATGGGGTTCTTCAAATAACAGATCTATACATTGGGTGAAGTGGGAGTCGCTGTGTAAACCAAAGTGTGTTGGAGGACTGGGTTTCCTCAATCTAAAACTAAAAAACAGATCCCTATTAAATAAATGGGTCTGGAGATTCAGATGCCAAGATGATCGATTATGGAGGAAGGTGATAGTTGAGAAATATGAGTATGGTCATCATTTTTTATTGCCGAAACCTCTTCAAGGTCAGAATAGTTCTTGGGTGTGGAAAAACATTATCCGACCATTATCTAATGAAGAGGATCCAATCGTCCAAAATATTAGATTTGTTATCTGTGATGGTAAGCGAATTGAATTTTGGGATGACCACTGGACTAAAGTAAAATCCCTTAGAGCATCTTTCCCGAGAATTTTTGCACTAGCCATAAAGAAGTCGGGTAAAGTATCTGAATTTGGCCTAAAAGTGAATTTTTAAACCCGCAGGGCATTGTTCGAGTGGGAAGCAGCTGTTTGGGAGCATTTTATGGAAGTTTTGAATAAAGCATCCAAGTCCTCATTTGAAAAAGATGACATTGTGTGGGTTGGCTCATCCCAGGGCATCTACAGACTACAAACCCTTTTTTTTTTTGTGAAACTGTATCAACAGCAGGCTTAGAGGAAGATTTTATCTGTAAGCTAGCGTAGGGAAAAATTGCACCGCCTAAAATTGAGGCGTTCGTCTGGAGAGTTGTACATGGGAGAATCCCCACGTTTGTTGAACTATCAAAACGTGGGGTAGTAACTTTAGAAACCTGTTCGTGTGTCTTTTGTTCCAAGGGTATGGAAACCTCAAACCATCTCTTTTGTCAGTGTAAATTTACATGGAATATCTGGCAAAGATGGTGGCAGATTTGGAAACTCCATTTTGTGATCCCAGGTGACTTCATGATATTTCTATTAGTTTGGGATAGCCAACCAATTAAGGTTTCCGTAAAACCGATATGGAGTATGGCTTTGTTTGGTTTCCTTTGGACTATGTGGCTGAGTAGAAATGAGCCGATTTTTGATAAGAAACACTTATCGGCAGACCAAATATTCGATCTCGCGTTAGATCGAATTGATTATTGGGTGAAAAGTAAGTGGCCCTGTTCGATCCCCTCTATTCTAGACTTCATTCGCAGCCATTCTACAGTAAGCATACAGCCCAATAAAGTCAGCAGACCAAGGTGGGGGTCGTGGGAAGCTCCCTCGTCAGTTTGGTTGAAGTTTAATGTGGATGCAGCGGTGTGTGGGAGTTTTGGCAGTGCTGGCATAGGAGGTGTTCTTCGAGATCATAAGGTTAAAGTCCTAATTCGTTTCTCCAAAGCAATTGGTTTATCCGACCCTACCAGTGCAGAGTTGCGTGAAATCTTGGAAGCATGTATCGTGCATGGATCATCGAAGTGGATGGGTTTATCCAACCCTTCCAGTGCAGAGTTGCGTGAAATCTTGGAAGCATGTATCGTGTATGGATCATCGAAGTGGATGGATTCCTACCCATTAGGTATCTAATCCGACAGCTTAATGGCTGTTCAGTGGGTAAATAAGCCTTCTTCTGCCCCTGTATCTTTTGTGGGTTTTGCAGATCAGTGTAAGTCCATGTGTAAAAGTAATGGTTGGAAGGTGCAGTCTGCATTTAGGGAGTCAAATTGTAATTATGCTTATGTTTAGGCTAAACAAGGCATAAATAGGCAAACTGACCTCCTTTTTATTGCTATGTAATGTTCGAATGGTATGGGTTGCAGGGTGGGTAGCTGATAGGGTGGTTTTTGTGAGCCTGGTGCCAGTAATGTTTGTGAGAATGATGATTTTAATCGTGTAAGGCTGGCCGAGTGGCTAGTGTATGTAAAGTGTTATCGGTTGTATGGATCCTATTGTAAGACTTTATTGATTAATAAAGTCGGACAATCTTTTCTCCCTATTAGGATGTAGGGGTTTTTTAACGAGGCTCTTACCTTTTAAAAAAAGAATGATGTGAGAAATTAATAATTGACATATATATACATTAGTCTTTAATATTTATAAATACTATCAATTTGATCCATAATTGGTCAATTAATCTAGATCAGATATTGTAAAGGTTAATTATGAGGTGATGCTCCTAATCTAGTTTGTTCTATTTCGAACGTTATTCAAAAATCTGATTTTAATTAAAGGAAACATCGTCTCATTCTACCCGATCAATTCCAAATTATAAGACAACTTTTATGTGTGATGGCATAGAAGTATAGCTAGTATGACATTTATTTGACAGCAACTAGGCAATCTGAGTTTTTATTAAGATTACTTGGTTCTTTTGATGTTCGACGTCACTTTAAGGGAAGATTTGATTTTTTTTCGTTTTTTTGGTTTTAATATTATTGTTTTATGTATGGATTTTTTTGGTGACTATTGTCTCCAATTTTCTCTTTATGCTTGGGTGCGTTGTAATTCTAATTTCTTCCATATTTTTATTAATAAAATTCAGTTGTCATTGTTTAAAAAAATTTAGTCTCTGAATCTTTTTTAAGACTTGGTTTATAATTGTGAGGTGATCCTCTGAACCTAATTTATTCTATTTACAACGTCATCTAAATATCTGACCATACTTAAGGGCTAAGCGTCTCATTCTACTATACCAAATTAAAATTTTAGGACAACTTTAATGTGTATAGATGGTATAGAAGCATAGATAGTATGGCATTTATTTTGACAGCAATTAGTTACTAATTACATCACATTACCATTTACATTTTAGGATTGAAAAACAAAATTATAATTTGTATAAATGTGAAAGCCATGACATTGTTCCACGAATTTAAATGGTTAGACATTGCAAGAGCAATAGAGAGAACTTGCATTATTTGCTTCAATTGTAGAAATTTTCTGACAGAACATGGCAGCTAGGTTCATGATAATGCCTGAAAGACGATCTAGGAATTTTGTTTTACTTTTAATGTTGATTCAGATAATGTTTGGTCTTCTACATTCGTTTCAAGATTGGCAGGCTATATCAGAAGAAGAAAACCTGGAGATGGAAAGACAACTCAAAATTATCAACAAACCTCCCATTAAGAGTTTCAAGGTAAGCTTGATTTCGGTAAAGAAAACGCAATATATTAGTTTATGTTTCTTGATATTGTTTTCATGTGAAAACAGACTGATTATGGGGATATCTTGGATTGCATTGACATGTACAAACAACATACTTTCGACCATCCTTTGTTAAAGGATCACAAAGTGCAGCTCCCTCTTTTTCCCTCTTCGATTCGGATGATTGTGATATGGGATTTAAATAGTGGTTCGCAACCATAATAGCAGCCGTTATATAATCGCAGTGACGATGTCTAAAATCGTTATTATCAAAAATAGCGGTATTTCGTGAAGCAGAATCACACCAACAGTGGTGGATCGCGACCGCAACTTAACGGGTAACAGTCAATTGCGACAATAAAAGATCGATATTTTTGTTATTGTTCCGTTATGTTTTACAATAAGTTGTGTGAATTAAAAAAATCACGACTGTCATACTCGTAGGGACCGCAATAATATATGTTATGTCGGCAACCGCGATAAACATAAGACCACTAAAAACGCGGTCACAACAGCAATTTAAATCCCTGAGCCCAAAAACAATTTTTAACTACGATTTTTGAGTACAGATGCAGCCGAAAAACATTCCAAAGTGGATGATGGAAGGGGAATCTCCAAGCTTATTGCCCAACAACATAAAATGCCCACCAGGTTCAGTTCTCATCAAAAGGGCTACAAAACAAGATCTAATCATGGCCAAGCAAATGAAATCTTTAGGATCGAATCATCCAACGAGTTCCCGTTTTCACACCACCGACGGTGCCGCTGCTTCAAGTTTTGCCGTAAGCAAATCCGCCATAAAAGTTCTGTTTATACATATATATATAGAGAGAGAGAGAAACACACGCACAGATACATATATACTGTTTTACAAGTTGTTGTATGGTTTTTGTTAGTACAGTATGCTAGTGTTCATTATCGAAAGCACAATTTTGGAGCAAGAACAAGCATGAACGTTTGGGCTCCAAGTACTTTAGCTGGTCAATCTAGCATGTCTAGCATCTGGATTACAAATGGCCCTTCTGAAGACCTTAATGTTATAGAAGCTGGCTGGGCAGTAAGTCATTGTTGCCAACTCTTTATATTGTAGCCAAAAGATTATGATTAAGCAACACATATCAGAGTTGAATATTTTTTCCTACAGGTTGATCGGCAGCTTTATTCGGACAACTACACCGGGC
The DNA here is from genome assembly GCA_019671005.1 of Hibiscus mutabilis. Lineage (NCBI taxonomy): Eukaryota > Viridiplantae > Streptophyta > Magnoliopsida > Malvales > Malvaceae > Hibiscus > Hibiscus mutabilis. The sequence goes on along the minus strand of CM033737.1, from coordinate 10,985,945 downwards.
TATTTGCTTTCTGGAGAGTAAGTTTTTTTACTAATATTTTCCCTTGAAATCTTTCTTCATTGTTTGTGATTAGACTTTTCAATGTTTAGTACAGCCTAGAAACTCAAACTCCAACCGAATCCAACTCCAATTCAATTTGATCGAGAATGTAAAAATCATTTGACCTAGACTTGACCCTAGAAAGGATAAAGCCTGATTTAATCTGATTTGACCATAGAAAGGATAAAACCTAATCCGTAACTCCGCACCCAAAATTACTTGAACCGAAGTTGACTTGAATATGAAATCTTGACCCTGATGATCATTTGACCCAGACTTGACCATTTTTTTGAGGATGATGTTGGGTTTGGATCGGGTCATATAAAAAAATAGTCTACCCGACCTGAAATAATAATTTTATTTTATTTTAAATATTTAGAGATAATTACTATAATGTCTCTCTCTTTATATATATTTTTAATTATCTTCCTATTTTGTCAAATAAAAATAGAATAATTATTATAATGCTCTCTCTATGTGAATTTTTTCAATTAACTCCCTATTTTATTGAATAAAAATAAATAATAATAATTTTTTATTATGTCAGATCGGATCGGAGTGAAATTTTTACTCTAAAATTCGAGTCTAGTTCTGATGGAGGTGTTAAAGTTTTGGGTTGGCTGAAAACCTGACCGGACCCTTGACCACCTGTAATCCAAACACGTAATGACCCATTTAAATAACTCAAGTTTTAGACCAAATAACAAAAACAAAAAATTTCTACAAAACTTTTAAAATTTAAACTGATTCGATGCAATTGATCCAACTCAAAATTAACCCCCCAATTTAAAAATCTATTTGTGTTAAAAATGTATTTGCATTTTGTGTTTATCCAACAGGGAGGTCATAAAGCCACAGGTTGCTTTAATTATCTTTGTCCAGGATTTGTACAAGTTCACCGTGAAATAAGCCTTGGTCTTGTTCTGAACCAGATTTCCGTTTACAACGGTGCACAAAGCGATATAGAAATCGGCATACTCAGAGTAATCTTCTTTGATCCTTTTAGTTGTGATTTTAAATTGTTTCTTAAAGTGTTTAGCAAACAATTGGTTTGATTGTGGTAGGATGGAGAATGGTGGCTCAAGTATTTTAACCAATTCATTGGCTATTGGCCACAAAAACTCTTCTTTTATATGTATGGTGGCGCCAACAACGTTATGTGGGGAGGTCATGTTTTCAGCCCGTAAACCAGCCTAGTCCTGCAATGGGGAGTGGCCATTTCCCTAAAGATGGCCTTCAAAATAAATCTGCCTACTTCAAGGACACACAAATGTGGGACAATGTACATTTGATCTATCCACAGCCGGATCAACTTGTGTTGTCTTCAAGTAGACCCGATTGTTACGAGGCTGAGCTCACTGCCGGTGTTGCCCCAAATCCGATGGACTTTTTCTATGGGGGTCCCGGTCAATGTAATCTTTGAGCCAAGAATGGAGTGTAGTTTATAAACATGTTTGTTTGTTCTTGAGTTAATGATATGGGGTTCGCTGAATCTGGAAATAAATGGACAAGTTTTATATATGTATTGTTGTCCTTTTAAAACATTAACAAAAAAGAGCAGTGGCAGATGTTCCTTGATGGAATTCATGCATCTGCCTGATTTCAAATGGTTTGAAAAGGCGGTTAAGAAATGAACAGGCATGCAAATGAAAGAATGTTTGTAAGTAAAAGCTATATTGATAATCATACCGTAATGTGATGTTTGGGAAGTGAGAAACTGAAGGAAAGAGATCTACGAATAACACTTTGATTTTACATTTTGAAAAACTTGATTTACAAGTATAGCTCAGCTTTTAATAGATGGCTGAAATTGATGCAACTGATTAGATGAAACTCGGCTGTGAAGCTACTAGATTCATGTGCTCTTCCATTAAAATTAGTGTAATGGTCACATCGTAACAGTTTTTAAGGTCATAGTAAATTCACAACCGTAATTATAATTTAAAAATATAATGATTTTCGAAATAAAAATCACGACGTATCATCTGCACCACAATCATAATTTAGTACTATGATTATCTGCACCAAAATTAAACCCGGAGCCATCAATCTTAGCAAACCAACAACAAACTCACAAACCTAACTTGCAGTTCATATCAACGAAGTCTAGTTTAAAAGATCTAAACAAACTTGACTTTTGAAGACCTTTATAAAATAACACCTTCACCTACCCACACACTCCTTGAAATAATATTCGTTTTTATCCAAATATTCCTTTTAACCGATAAAGTAAATACATGTCTTGTTAGTCGTATCTTCTGGAAGGCACATATGACAGGGCGTGTCATTGTCCAACGTGACAACTCACGTAATAAGTTTTAGAAGACAGCTGGTTTCTGTGAAATACGTAATTTGTCATTCAGAATTTTAAATTTAAATTTTAGAAAGGCGTAAGAGACGAAACACTCCTTCATGCCCAATGTTACCTAATGTCACCTTCTCTATCTCTATAAAACCTCCTTCATCCCACACCTAAAACACACCCACAAAAGTTAAAAAAAAAAACTGTGATTTTCCTTCAGTAAAAAGAAGAAGGTGCTATTCGATTTTTGTTTAACTATTTAGTTATTTATTTGATTAGTTTTTTTTTTCACTAACAGGGGAAAATTAAGAGCTCAAAAGTTTCTCCTTGTGGCACCATTGATACTGGCAGATCATAGAAAACTGTTCTCCAATTGGACTGCCGCGGGCCATCGAAGCTAAATCATCTGCCACAACATTCACCGCCTTTGGAACCCGTCGAACCATGATATTCCAGCTTCGTGCAAGCAACTCACGGGTTTCAGCAACAAGAATATTACCGGGGAGAGCATATAATGAATTAGTCATGTTATACTACCGGAACGATAATGACGAGACAAGTAAATAAGCGCAAACGCAGAAAAAAAAATAACACCAAGAATTTACGTGGAAAACCCAAAAGGAAAAAACCACGGGCAAAGGATGAGAACTTTCACTATGATGATGAAAGAGATTACAACTGATTTATGATATTCTGTCTAAACCCCTAATCCCTAGTATCTATTTATAGGGATAGATTCCTTGTTTACAAAGGAAACTTGCATAGAAACAAATTATACTCAAACTGAGTTTCCTACCTTTAATTAATATAAAGTAAACAAGATCTACTAAAAGTAGGATTCTAACTTTAAACCAAATCCCAAAAGAATTTGAATCACAACTCTAACAAATCTCCACATTGAGACAAATTACTGTCGAACAATATCTTCACCTCTTCCACGAAACCCCTTCAAGGGGTAGTCTTCAGCAATGAACACCGACCGAATCCAAGCCTTGCCCAAGCTTGGATGTACAAGGTAATTTAGTCTTCACTTCGGTAAGATCAACATCAGTGCCAATTTTGCTCACAACTATATCACCACGAGCAATAACACGACCTCGATCATCAATGGCACAATTACATTTTTCATTATTTATCTTTGAAGCAAATCAAACTCTCTTAAGCTTCTCAAATCCGTTATACCCACGGAATTCAACTTTATTATTCTTTTCAAATTCGTTATGCCCATGAAATCGAACTCTTTTCTGCCTACCAGAACCGTTATGCCCATGGTTGTCATGTTCAACACAAAATCCTCTTTTACTTGATTCAGTCAAGACGCCTTCACCAGTAACATCGTCATTTGACACGTATGAGGAAACAACGGATGTATCACCTAAAATAGTTGAACCTTGCAGAACATAAAAATTGGCTGCTCTTTTATACCCTTTCATCACAACGTGAGAGCCCTTGCAAATTTTCATAGCTCCACCTTCATTGGAGTATATGTACCCTTTTGAATCCAAAGTACCTAACGAAATCAGATTTCTTCTTAAATTTGAAACATGCCTCACATTACCAAGTGTTCAAACAATCCCATCGAACATCTTAATCTTGATTGTACCAATACCTGCAACTTTACAAGAGACATTATTTCCCAACAAGATAGCACCTGCAGACACAGGTTTACACGTCGCAAACCAATCCCGATTTGGAATCATATGAAAACTACTACCAGAGTCAAGAATCCACTCATCACTCGCTATAGAGTCTTTGCCGGAAACAACTAAAAGTTCACCATCATTATACTCCTTTACAACATCAGCTTCATCTTCACTGGAATTCTGATTCTCAGATTCCCTCTTTATCTTATTCTATAATCTGTAACACTCAGATTTAATATGACCTTTCTTTTTGCAGAAATAACATGTTTTACCTCGATTTGACAACTTAGACCTGCCTCTATTTTGACTGCAGAAATTACGATTACATTTTCTTCCGCAGTCTGAACTAGTCGATCCATGCACTATGAGACCCTCTGTTTAGAACTCAGAGCCGGTAAGATGTTGCATCTTATCATGTGAATTCAAATTATCATATACCTCTTCAAGAATAAGGGTATCACGGTTGTGTAGGAGGGTGCTTCTAACAGGCGAATATGAAGCGGGCAATGAGCAAAGTAAAATCAAACATAAGTCTTCCTCATTGTACTTTACCTCAATCGTTTCCAAATCTGAGACGATCTCTTTGAAATTGGTTAGGTGGTTGTCAAGACACGAACCTTCTGCTAACTTGTGGGAGTATAGGTGTTGCTTCAGGAGTAACTTGTTGGTCAAAGTTTTCTTCATGCAAATTTGTTCCAATTTTGCCCATAAGTCGACAGTTGTCTTCTCTTTGTGAACATCATGCAAAATACTGTTTGATAAGTGCAAATGAATTTGGGAAACAACTTTCCTATCCTTGCGGTGCTTCTCTGTATCCCACCATTCTTTCGGCATATTATCAAACCCATCTAATGCATCATCTAAATCCATCTGAACAAGAACATCTCGAACCTTCACCTGCCATAGTGAAAACCTGATATTGCGATCCAGCAGCGGAATTTCGTACTTCACCATCATCATTATCCTGAGTAATCTAAAAAGATCTTATGCCAATTTGTTATACTACATGGACGATAATAACTAGACAAGTAAATAAGCGCAAACGCAGAAAAGAAAAATAACACCAAGAATTTACGTGGAAAACCCAAAAGGGAAAAACCACGGGCAGAGGATGCGAACTTTCACTATGATGGAGAAAAAGATTACAAATGATTTATGATGTTCTGTCTAAACCCATAACCCCTAGTATCTATTTATAGGGATAAATTCCTTGTTTACAGAGGAATCTTGCATAGAAACAAATCCTACTCAAACTGAGTTTCCTACCTTTAATTAATATAAAGTAAACATGATCTACTAAAAGTAGGATTCTAACTTTAAACCAAATCCTAAAAGAATTTGGATCACAACTCTAACAGGTCAAAATATGCTCCACTTCCAAATTATCAGTTTCCACTTTCAAACTCTGAACATCCAATCTCCAAGCATGGACCAAAATGCCATGCACTGCCCAAAGTTCCACCATGAGAATCAAGCAGTTGCCTAAGCTTAGTGAAAAACCAAAAATGCAATTCCCTTGTGCATATCAAAGAACCCCACCCGCAGCAGCCTGATTGTTCCGTGTGATACATGCACTATCAGTATTGGCCTTGACCCATCCTACCTGCGGATACTTCCAGTTTGTATCTAGCAATGCTGCAGGTTGTCGATGTTCCCTCCTTTCCCAAACGAGAAGCATTACTGGCAGCAAACTCTGTAGCCAATCGGAAACATCAAGAAAGAAGATCTTTTGACTCCATATAGTGTTCATCAAGAATGACGCCACATCGTCATTTCCACAATTGCCAACAAATCGAAGAGAAGAGAATCCCCCATTGAGAATTGTCAATAGCGAACTATCATTGACCATAGATATTTGACATAATCCAATCTTCAAAGGGAAGTGCCATAAAGGCATCCATTTTCTCATCCCGAAACTGTAACACCCTAAACCAGGCCTAAAAAAGTTACCACTATCTAAGTGATTAACTAATTGAATTAGGTGTTAGTCAAATTAAAAGAATTGGAAATAAATTGAGGGAAGAACATTAGCTAACATAATTAAAGGACTAAAATGTTATAGCCAACAAGTTAGAGTGCCAAATTAAAAGGACCAAATTGAAATAAGAGTGAAACAACAAACTTGCATGTATAATTAGACCATTATTCTATAATGAAATACATGTGGCAAGGATTATCCACATGTGGCAATTAAGGGTGTATGAACTGGCCATGCTTGTTGAAAGAAAGAGTAAACAAAAAATTGATCTTCTTCAACCTTGTTCTTGCTTGGCCGAAAATTAGAGATGGAGAGTTTGGGAGAGAAAACTTCATAGAATCATGTTCCTGAATTTGTTTTCATCAAATTATCTTAGGAGGAAGGTAAATTCTTGATTCCTTACTTCAATTGCATGCTTAAATCTAGAAATTTTGATGTTCTTGTTGCCTAGTTTGAATAGGATGATTGTTATGAATGTTATAGTGATGTTAGCTCTAGGATTCTTGAAATATTGAGTGTTATTGATTGAATTGCTATGTATATGTGAATGGTTGCTGGAATTTGCTGGGAGATTGCTGGAAAATTTAGTACCAAATTGGTATGATTTGAATGTATCATGGCATGAAACTGTTTTGATCACATTGCTAGTTAAAGATTGTGTAAACATGCTTGATTTTATATAATGCTCTATTTTGATCACATTGAAAGGTGAATTGAACTGACTTATACTTTTATAAGTATACATATAAGTTTAATTAACATGTTAGAAGTACCATCCAAGTGATTAAAGAAGCTAGAAACTCAAACTAGTGAAATCTGCCCAGAATACTCTGTTCTGGGCAGTAAATTTGAAAAATTACCATAAATTTTAAAAAGAGAATTTAAAGCTAGAAATTTTATGGAAAATGTCTTAACATGTCTACATTTATTAGGAGAAAACAGAATTGAATTATGGATTGTAGAATGAAATGTAGAGAAGAAACACTAAGGACAGTGCAAACTGTCCAGTGTTGTAAATTGCCCTGTCTTTAAACTAAAAATTGTATTAATTGGAAAAGAATTAAAATGCAAGGCCTATATGGTTAGAAATATAATTAAGTTAGCTTTCCAAAGGTGTAAACCAATTGAAATTCCGACGTACAGAATGAAAGATATGAATATTTAAGCAAGTAGTGCATGTCAGGCAGTAGCAGCAACAACCTTGATGTTTTGAAATGAATGAATTATGTATTGTTGTCTTGTTTTGAAGAAATGAATGTACCTTGTCTTGACCTTGATTTAATTGTGTGAATTTTTAGAACAAAGAGTAAATCTTGTGGAAGAAGGAAGGAGTGGCCAAGCTAGTGGCAAACACAAAGGAGTTTGGATCCAAGACTAGCTAAGCTTGGAGTATTGTGAGTGTAGTTTATAAATAGGGTTAGGACTTAGGTCCTAACCAAATATGCATGACTACTTTCTTGCTATAGATATGCCATGATAATGAACCTAATTTAACTTGAATATAAATAATAAGGGAAGTATGAAATAAGATAATATATGAAACTTGTCTACATCCTTGAAGTGTTGTACAATTATAATTGCTTGATTCTTAATGCCTTGGGTGTAAATTATCGAATACTACTTGAATGTATTGTCTTGAACATGAATGTATTGTCTTGAGCATGAAATGCATTGCTTTGAACATGAAATGTACTGCCTTGACATGAATGGTTTGCCTTAAGCATGAAACACATGAAATGTGAAATGAAATTAAAGAGCTAAGTCTCAATTGGTCTAAGGACTAAAACATGATATTGCTTTAGTCCTTGAACATGAATGGTTTGCCTTAATTCAACTCACGTAAATTCGAGGGCAAATTTATTTTAAGGGGGCGAATTGTAACACCCTAAACTGGGCCTAGGAAAGTTACCACTATCTAAGTGATTAACTAATTGAACTAGGTGTTAGTCAAATTAAAAGAATAGGAAATTAATTGAGGGAAGAACATTAGCTAACATAATTAAAGGACTAAAATGTTATACCCAACAAGTTAGAGTGCCAAATTAAAAGGACCAAATTGAAATAAGAGTGAAACAACAAACTTGCATGTGTAATTAGACCATTATTCTATAATGGAATACATGTGACAAGGATTATCCACATGTGGAAATTAAGGGTGTATGAACCGGCCATGCTTGTTGAAAGAAAGAGAAAACAAAAACTTGATCTTCTTCAACCTTGTTCTTGCTTGGCCGAAAATTAGAGAGTGAGAGTTTGAGAGAGAAAACTTCATAGAATCATCTTCCATTCATGTTCCTGAATTTGTTTTGATCAAACTAGCTTAGGAGGAAGGTAAATGCATGATTCCTTACTTCTATTGCATGCTAAAAACTTGAAATTTTGAAGTTCTTGTTGCATAGTTTGAATAGGATGATTGTTATGAATGTTATAGTGATGTTAGCTCTAAGATTCTTGAAGTATTGACTGTTATTGATTAAATTGCTATGTATATGTGAATGGTTGCTGGAATTTGGTGGGAGATTGCTGGAAATTTTAGTACTAAGTTGGTATGATTTGAATGTATCATGGCATGAAACTGTTTTGATCACATTGCTAGTTGAAGATTGTGTAAACATGCTTGATTTTATATAATGCTCTTTTTTGATCACATTGAAAGGTGAATTGAACTGACCTATACTTGTATGAGTATACATATAAGTTGAATTAACATGTTAGAAGTACCATCCAAGTGATTAAAGAAGCTAGAAACTCAAACTAGTGAAATCTGCCCAGTATACTCTGTTCTGGGCAGTAACTTTGAAAAATTACCATAAATTGTACAAAGAGAATTTAAGTCTGGAAATTTTATGGACAATGTCTTAACATGTCTAAATTCATTAGGAGAAAATATATTTGAATTATGGATTGTAGAATAAAATGTAGAGAAGAAGCACTAAGGACAGTGCAAACTGTCCAGTGTTGTAAATTGCCCTGTCTTTAAACTAAAAAATGTATTAATTGGCAAAGAATTAAAATGCAAGGCTTATATGGATAGAAAGGTAATTAATTTATCTTTCCAATGGTGTAAACCAATTGAAATTCCGAAGTACGGAATGAAAGATATGAATATTTAAGCAAGTAATGCACATGCTGCCAGGCAGTAGCAGCAACAGCCTTGATGTTTTGAAATGAATGAATTATGTGTATTGTTGTCTTGTTTTGAAGAAATGAATGTACCTTGTCTTGACCTTGATTTAATTGTGTGAATTGTTAGAAAAATGAGTAAATCTTGTGGAAGAAGAAAGGAGTGGCCAAGGTAGTGGCAAACACAAAGGAGTTTGGATCCAAGACTAGCTAAAGCTTGGAGTATTGTGAGTGTAGTTTACAAATAGGGTTAGGAATTAGGTCCTAACTAAATATGCATGACTAATTTCTTGCTATGGTTATGCCATGATAATGAACCTAATTTAACTTGAATAAAAATAATAAGGGAAGTATGAAATAAGATAATATATGAAACATGTCTTCATCCTTGAAGTGTTGTACAATTAGAACTGCTTGATTCTTAATGCCTTGGGTGTGAATGATTGAATACTACTTGAATTTATTGTCTTGAACATGAATGTATTGTCTTGAACATGAAATGCATTGCTTTGAACATGAAATGTGCTGCCTTGAACATGAATGGTTTGCCTTGAGCATGAAACACATGAAATGTGAAATGAAATTAAAGAGCTAAGGCTCAATTGATCTAAGGACTAAAGCATGATATTGCTATACATTGATTGACTTGATTCTTGAATCATACGTGACTCTAAACTTGAAAATCTTGAAATTCTTGAATAAAATAAGTGCAATCAAACAACCTTGGTTGCTAGTTGAATAGGTAGAAGGGCATGCCTTAGAGTCTAGAGCTCATTGTGTCAGGGTGGGCTACGGTCCAGGGCTAAGGTCCCTAATTGGCGACAAATGGAGGGTACGTATGTGGTCTTTGGCGGCAATATGAGAGTTAACCAGTACTACGGTACATCTTGTGGCGACAGTTGGTTGGAGACTTGATTACCTAGACAAACTAAGAACCAAGGATTGTGTTAAAGATATTAAACGAACTAATATCACCTTGAATATTTGAATTACTTGACACTTAAGCTTGAATACTTGAATCTTGACATTAATCCTTGAAACACTTGAATTGCTTGACATGTAATACTTGAATCTTGGCATGAAACTCTTGGAAATGATAATTGTCTATGCTTGAACCTTGTATTGTATGACTTGCTACATGAAATACTTGATTCTTAAGCTACTTGATTATTGAACTATTTGATACTTGAATTACTTGATTCTTGAACTACTTGGTATATAAAGATTAGTTCGATTTCTATTAATCTTGACTAGGTTCAAACTTAGCTAATTGATACATGTTAATAAAATGGTTAGAACTAGTTGCTACCTCACTAAGTGCAATCTTGTACTTATCACTCTTGTTTTCATTCTTCCCAACCACAGATTAAGGATTCGATCGTTGCTTGATCCTGAAGTCTGACTTCCTTGAGCTAGAAGCAAGACACAAGATTTGCTAAAGTATGATTCATACTTGTTTTGTACTCCCCTAGTTGGTGGCACTTAGTTTGTATATAATGTCTCGTGCATGCATTTTGAATACTTGAACTTGTATATGTATATGTTGTTTTGAATGGGCCTATCATGTTGTGAACTTGATTGATTATGTGAATCAACAATGAACTTGAATTCTATGTAATGAAAGTAATTTTTCTGCGCATATTGATGGGTAAATATATTGATTTGTATACATGGAATGTTCAAAGTGATCATCTAACCTTGTACCATTTGAATGCCTTATGTGATAATTACTTGTGTAAACATACCATGTTGTTTATGTACTTTTATAATCTTGAATGGTAATTGTCGAATGGTAAGCTTGGCATTTGGCTTGCTTGGAATCAAGGTACGTTCAAATGATCATGTCTAGTATATTATGTATGAAATGTTGCATGTATCAATCTAAGTAACAATGAAATGTAATGAAAACATGTGTACTCACTTAAGTTATTCGAATGAAACTTGTATGATGATGTTAATTAAATTTTTTGGTAACCTATAATGTATGTAAAGCTGATTGCTTACATGTTAAGTAATGAATGTTTGGTTACTTGTTAAATAAGTAACTCATCTAATAAGGATGAGTTAACCCATCCTTGCTTGTTCTTGCTTGTATTGTACGTTAGTAATGCTCCCGAACCGGTTTCCTGCTAACCTAGGGTAGGGGTGTTACATTTGTTTGGTAATCTGAGCTTTTTAGTCGGTTCTAGGACTAAACCGGGATCTCGTGCATCATATAGGATACTTGTGCCACATAGGAGACTTGTATTGTATAGCTTGTGTCTTTGCTTAACTAAACTGAATTCCTAATTGTTTTATTTGAACGTAGAATGTTTGAAACACGGCTTGGTCAGGATGATGAAAGTCCCGTAGGCTCCTCAAATGAAGGAGATAGTGTGAGGATGGTGCATAATCTTCCACAGCAACAAGCTGAACCTAGAGCGCAAGCTCAGCCCTAAGTCCAAGCTGCTGCTCAACATGAAGCTTCTGCTATAAATCCTGTGCAGCAGGAATGTCTCCAGAGCATGAAGGAGATGTTCGATCATCTTGTAACTACCTTGAAACGAGACCATCCTATTCCTCCTCCTCCTACTGCTCCAACTAGAGCCCCTATTGACAAGCTAGCTCAACACCAGGCTTATACCTTCACCGGTACTGATGAAACCAATCCCAAAACAGCTGAGTATTGGTTAGAGGCCACTACTCAAATCCTGACCAAAAAACTGCCAAGTTCTGATGAACACAAACTCGAATGTGCTGTAGCCTTGTTGGCAGACGAAGCTCTAAGCTGGTGGGAAACCACTACCCTGACTGCTCCTGCTGAAGCTGTAACTTGGAAATTCTTCTTCGAGGAATTCAAGAAGAAATACATCAGTGAACAATACTTGGCCAAGCGCCGGAAGTGTTTCTTGTACCTCAAGAAAGGTGGCTGATCTATCAAACAGTACGTGAGTGACTTTTACAAATATTGCAAATACGGGTCAGAATACATCAAGACTGGTCCTGACAAGTGTAGGATGCTTATCGATGGATTGAATGATGAGTTAAGTCCAATATTCACTGCACTGGGTATCACTGACTTCCAGAATCTGGTGAACCGGGCCATTACAACCGAGGTGAAGATGAAAGCCTCTGAGAAACGCAAAAGCGGAAATTCCTAGAAAGACAGACGATCAAGGAATGATGACAAGCCTCATTGGCAGTCAAAGAAGTCCAAATATTCTAAGAATCACTCTTCAAATTACACTCCTGCTCAGAAAAGCAACTTCATACTAAGACCCTAATTGGTAACCAAGCATTCAGCCCCGATCATCTCTGTTGATAGTACGGGGAATTTCGGTAAAGCTGCTCAATATCCTACTTGCAAGTTTTGCCAGAAACACCACACTGGTCAATGTAGAACTCAACAGAATCCTAAGAAGGTTCCGAATCGAACTCCTGCAAATGCTAGCTCAACCCCTTCCATTTGAAATAAAGGTCCTTGACAAGTTTAGTCTGGAAATCAGGGGAAAGGCAATGAACATCATTCGAATGCCCCTACTCACCAGGAATCTTGGGCTCCTGCTCGAATCTATCTATACCAGGTACCGTTGAGTTAAATTCGAGGGAAAGGCAATTTCAGGCTCCGAGGAAAAGAAGATGAAGAATCACTCGATGTTATAGCAGGTACCGTTGAGTTAAATTCGACTCTTGTTTATGCTTTAATCTACTCACTCTTTTGTATGCTCAACCTTGATTGAAAAGTTAAACTTAAAGCCTGAAATTGTAAAACAAAGCCTTGTAGTTTCGAACCCTATAGGGGGAATTACAAACATAAGTTTTATCTATAGAAACTGTCCCATATTCATTTCAAATGTACCCTTTCTTGTTAATCTATATGTACTACCAACTTGTGAGTTTGATCTAGTACTGGACTAGATTGGTTAAGCAAGCATGAATCCTGGGTAGATTGCCTAAATAGAAGACTTTATCTCCGGGGTTTAGGAAAGGAATCAACTCTTCTAATTGACTAGAAACTGACCTTATTTTTTGCTACTATGGTCTTACAAGATGAACTTGAATTTGGCTTACCTAGTGTGCCTATCGTATCTGAATATCTCGATGTTTTTCCTGAGGAACTTCCTGGTCTCCCTCTAACCAGAAAAGTAGAGTTCGGGGTCGATGTCCAACCTGGAACAACTCTAGTGTCCATCACACCTTATCGAATGGCACCTATTGAGTTGAAAGAACTTAAGAAGCAAGTCCAAGAGCTACAAGAAAAGGGTTTCATTAGGCCTAGCTTGTCTCCATGAGGTGCTCCAATCTTGTTCGTGAAGAAGAAAGACGAGACTATGAGACTTTGTATTAACTACAGACAATTGAACAAGTTTACTATCAAGAATCGATATCCTCTCCCAAGAATTGAAGATCTTTTCGATCAACTCAAAGATGTCGCGGTATTCTCAAATATCAATCTACGATCATGATACTACCAAATGAAGGTAAAAGAAGATGTACCCAAGATAGCCTTTCGTACTTGATATGGCCATTTTGCCTTGTAATGCTATTCGAATAACTTAAGTGAGTACACATGTTTCCATTACATTTCATTGTTCCTTAGATTGATACATGCAACTTTCATACATAATATACTAGACATGATCATTTGAACATACCTTGATTCCAAGCAAGCCAAATGCCAAGCTTACCATTCGACAATTACCATTATAGATTATAAAAGTACATAAACAACATGGTATGTTTACACAAGTAATTATCACATAAGGCATTCGAATGGTACAAGGCTAGATGATCACTTTGAACATTCCATGTATACAAATCAATATATTTACCCATCAACATGCGCAGCAAAATTACTTTCATTACATAGAATTCAAGTTCATTATTGATTCACATAATCAATCAAGTTCACAACATGATAGGCCCATTCAAAACAACATATACATATACAAGTTCAAGTATTCAAAATGCATGCACAAGACATTATATACAAACTAAGTGCCACCAACTAGGGGAGTACAAAACAAGTATGAATCATATTTTAGAAAATCTTGTGTCTTGCTTCAAGCTCAAGGAAGTCATACTTCAGGATCAAGCAACGATCGAATCCTTAATCTGTGGTTGGGAAGAATGAAAACAAGAGTGATAAGTACAAGATTGTACTTAGTGAGGTAGCAACTAGTTCTGACCATTTTATTAACATGTGTCAATTAGCTAAGTTTGAACCTAGTCAAGATTTATAGAAATCGAACTAATCTTTATATACCAAGTAGTTCAAGAATCAAGTAACTCAAGAATCAAGTAGTTCAAGAATCAAGTATTTCATGTAGCAAGTCATACAATACAAGGTTCAAGCATAGACAATTATCATTTCCAAGAGTTTCATGCCAAGATTCAAGTATTACATGTCAAGCAATTTGAGTATTTCAAGGATTCGTGTCAAGATTCAAGTATTCAAGCTTACATGTCAAGTAATTCAAATATTCAAGGTGATATTAGTTCATTTAATATCTTTAACACAATCCTTGGTTCTTAGTTTGTCTAGGTAATCGTGTCTCCAACCAACTGTCGCCACAAGTACCGTAATACTGTTCAACCCTCCTACTATCGCCAAAGACCACATACGTACCCTCCGTCTGTCGCCAATTAGGAGCCTTAGCCCTGGACCATAGTCCACCCTGACACAATGAATCTAGACGCTAAGGCATGCCCTTCTACCTATTCAACTAGCAACCAAGGTTGTTTGATTACACTTCTTTTATTCGAGAATTTCAATATTTTCAAGTTTAGAGTCATGTATGATTCAAGAATCAAGTCAATCAATGTATAGCAATACCATGCTTTAGTCCTTAGATCAATTGAGCTTTAGCTCTTTAATTTCATTTCACATTTCATGTGTTTCATGCTCAAGGCAAACCATTCATGTTCAAGGCAGTACATTTCATGTTCAAAGCAATGCATTTCATGTTCAAGAAAATACATTCATGTTCAAGACAATACATTCAAGTAGTATTCAATCATTCACACCCAAGGCATTAAGAATCAAGCAGTTCTAATTGTACAACACTTCAAGGATGTAGACATGTTTCATATATTATCTTATTTCATACTTCCCTTATTATTTTTATTCAAGTTAAATTAGGTTCATTATCATGGCATATCCATAGCAAGAAATTAGTCATGCATATTTAGTTAGGACCTAAGTCCTAACCCTATTTGTAAACTACACTCACAATACTCCAAGCTTAGCTAGTCTTGGATCCAAACTCCTTTGTGTTTGCCACTAGCTTGGCCACTCCTTTCTTCTTCCACAAGATTTACTCATTTTTCTAACAATTCACACAATTAAATCAAGGTCAAGACAAGGTACATTCATTTCTTCAAAACAAGACAACAATACACATAATTCATTCATTTCAAAACATCAAGGCTGCTGCTGCTACTGCCTGGCAGCATGTGCATTACTTGCTTAAATATTCATATCTTTCATTCCGTACTTCGGAATTTCAATTGGTTTACACCATTGGAAAGCTAAATTAATTATCTTTCTATCCATATAAGCCTTGCATTTTAATTCTTTGCCAATTAATACAGTTTTTAGTTTAAAGACAGGGCAATTTACAACACTGGACAGTTTGCACTGTCCTTAGTGCTTCTTCTCTACATTTTATTCTACAATCCATAATTCAAATCTATTTTCTCCTAATGAATTTAGACATGTTAAGACATTGTCCATAAAATTTTCAGCCTTAAATTCTCTTTGTACAATTTATGGTAATTTTTCAAAGTTACTGCCCAAAACAGAGTATACTAGGCAGATTTCACTAGTTTGAGTTTCTAGCCTCTTTAATCACTTGGATGACACTTCTAACATGTTAATTCAACTTATATGTATACTCATACAAGTATAGGTCAGTTCAATTCACCTTTCAATGTGATCAAAAAAGAGCATTATATAAAATCAAGCATGTTTACACAATCTTCAACTAGCAATGTGATCAAAACAGTTTCATGCCATGATACATTCAAATCATACCAACTTAGTACTAAATTTTCCAGCAATCTCGCACCAAAATTCCAGCAACCATTCACATATACATAGCAATTTAATCAATAACAGTCAATACATCAAGAATCTTAGAGCTAACATCACTATAACATTCATAACAATCATCCTATTCAAACTAGGCAACAAGAACATCAAAATTTCTAGTTTTTAGCATGCAATTGAAGTAAGGAATCAAGCATTTACCTTCCTCCTAAGCTAGTTTGATCAAAAGAAATTCAGGAACATGAATGGAAGATGATTCTATGAAGTTTTCTCTCTCAAACTCTCATTCTCTAATTTTCGGCCAAGCAAGAACAAGGTTGAAGAAGATCAAATTTTTGTTTTCTCTTTCTTTCAACAAGCATGGCCGGTTCATACACCCTTAATTTCCATATGTGGATAATCCTTGCCACATGTATTCCATTATAGAATAATGGTCTAATTACACATGCAAGTTTGTTGTTTCACTCTTATTTCAATTTGGCACTCTAACTTGTTGGGTATAACATTTTAGTCCTTTAATTATGTTAGCTAATGTTCTTCCCTCAATTAATTTCCTATTCTTTTAATTTGACTAACACCTAGTTCAATTAGTTAATCACTTAGATAGTGGTAACTTTCCTAGGCCCAGTTTAGGGTGTTACAATTCGCCCCCTTAAAATAAATTCGCCCTAGAATTTACCTGAGTTGAAGAAGTGAGGATATTGATCTCTCATCGTAGCCTCAGGTTCCCAAGTTGCATCTACCATTTTATGATTCCCCCATAACACTTTCACCAAGGGAGCATTCTTGTTTCAGAATCTTCTAACTTCTTTGTCAAGTATTCGTATTGGTTCTTCTTTATATGATAAGTCGGGATTCAACTCAACTTCTTTAGGTTCTAGAACATGGGATGGATCAGATCTATATCTTAGAAGCATAGACACGTAAAATACATTATGAATCTTGTCAAATTCATTGGGAAGAGCTAATCGATAGGCCACTGACCCTATCCTTTCAATGATTTCAAACGGACCAATGAATCGGGGACTGAGTTTTCCTTTTCTTCCAAACCGAAAGGCTTTCTTCCGAGGGGAGACTTTCAGGAAGACCTTGTCTCCAACACTGTACTGGATGTCTCTCATTTTTAAGTCTGCATAGGCTTTTTGTCTAACAAAATCTTGCTTCAATTGATCATGTATGGTTTGAATTTGCTCCTCGGTTTCTCTGAGTAATTGAGGTCCCAATACTTTATTTTCTCCCAATTCAGACCAGCAAAATGGAGTTCTACATTTCCTTCTATATAGAGCTTTGAAGGGAGCCATCTGGATAGATGTCTGGTAGCTATTGCTATAAGCAAATTCTACTAGGGGTAGAGATTTCTCCCAGTTCTTTTCGAAGTCTATAACACAAGCACGTAACATGTCTTCAAGTACTTGGATGATTCTTTCAGATTGTCCATCTGATTGAGGATGAAAGGTTGTACTAAGGTGCACTTTAGTTCCAAGGGCTTTTTGCAAGGAATTCCAGAATCGAGAAGCAAATATGGGGTCTCGATCAGAGATTATGCTGTAGGTACACCGTGTAATCGAATCACCTCACGGATGTATAGTTCGGCTAAGGTTTCCAAGCTCATGTTCATTCGAACATGGATAAAATGAGTAGACTTTGTGAATCTATCAACAACCACCCACACAACATCGTTCTTTCTTGGAGTGGAAGGAATACTAGTAACGAAGTCCATTGTAATCCGATCCCATTTCCACTGAGGGAATTTGATTGGTTGGAGCAATCTAGTAGGGACTTGATGCTCGGCTTTGACCCTCTGACAAGTTAAGCATTTTGAAACAAAGTCTGTGATAGCCGATTTCATGTCTGGCCACCAGCATAGTGGCGTTAGGTCCTTGTACATCTTAACCGATCTAGGATGAATCGAGAAAGAGCTTTGGTGAGCTTCTTGTAACATCTCGTGTCTTAGTTCTTCATTGTTAGAAACACATACTCTATCTTTGAAATAGAGTAGTCCATTCGTCTTGAGAGAGAAGTCAGAATTAGACTCAGAGTCTAGCTTGGACATGATCTTCTGAAGATCTGGATCAATTTGTTGGAGTTCTTTGATTCTTGAGATTAGACTAGATTGAACTTGAAGTTCAGACAAGAATTTCTGTCCTTTGGATAAACGAAAATGAGCATTGATAGCCATTGAAGCTATAAACGAATGGAAAAGATCATTAAGGGATATTTTTGAATAGTTACTTGTAAGTCAAGAAAAGTCTAATTCGAATGGTTACTTGCAAGTCAAGAAATGTCTAGTTCAAAATATTCCTTTGATGAATTATTCTAGGATTTAGGTTTAAGGGTTTACCCAAGTATGGTCTGCGACTAAGGGCATCATTGACCACGTTTGCTTTCCCCGAATGGTAGTCAATAACCAAATCGTAATATTTAAGTAACTCTAGCCATCTCCTTTGCCTCAAGTTCAAGTCTTTCTGAGTTAGGAGGTATTTGAGGCTCTTGTAGTCTGTGAACAAGTTGCATTTCTCCCCGTACAAGTAATGTCTCCAGACTTTGAGTGCAAACACGATAGCTACCAAATCTAGATCGTGTGTAGGGTAGTTTGACTCGTGTGGTTTTAGTTGCCTTGAAGTGTAAGCTACCACGTTTCCATCTTGCATTAGGACATATCCTAGTCCCAAATGAGATGCATCACTATAAATAGTGTACTCTTTGCCCGATACTGGTTGGATGAGAACTGGAGCATGAGTCGGGGCTTGTTTAAGCTGATCGAAGATTCGTTGTTGGTTCTCCGAAAAAACAAAGGGTGTATCTTTGCGAGTTAGCTTAGTCAAACTTGTAGCAATGGATGAGAATCCCCTGACAAAACGTCGATAATACCCGGCTAAACCGAGAAAACTTCTGACCTCACCAACATTCCTCGGAGGTCTCAAATCTAGGATGGATTGAATTTTCCTTGGATCTACTTTGATCCCTTCTGTCGATATAACATGTCCAAGAAACGACACTTTTGATAGCCAAAATTTGCATTTAGAGAACTTTGTAAACAATTAACGTTCTCGGAGAGTTTGCAATACAATTCGAAGGTGTTTAGAATGTTCTTCCTTAATCCTAGAATACACTAGAATGTCATTAATGAAGATGACTATGAACTTGTCAAGATAGGGCTTGAATACACGGTTCATGAGATCCATGAAAGAAGCCGGAGCATTCGTTAACCCGAATGGCATTACAAGGAATTCAAAATGGCCATATCGAGTACGAAAGGCTATCTTGGGTACTTCTTCTTCTTTTACCCTCATTTGGTAGTATCCCGATCGTAGATCGATCATTGAGAATACCGCAGCTTCTTTGAGTTGATCGAAAAGATCTTCAATCCTTGGGAGAGGATATCGATTCTTGATAGTAAGCTTGTTCAATTGCTGTAGTCAATACAGAGTCTCTTATTCCCATCTTTCTTCTTCACGAAAAAGACTAGAGCACCCTAGGGAGACGAGCTAGGCCTAATGAAACCCTTGTCTTGTAGCTCTTGGACTTGCTTCTTGAGTTCTTTCAACTCAACAGGTGTCATTCGATAAGGTGTGATGGACACCAGAGTTGTTCCAGATTGGACATCAATCCCGAACTCTACTTCTCTAGTTGGAGGGAGACCAGGGAGTTCTTCAAGAAAAATATTGAGATATTCAGATACGATAGGCACACTAGGTAAGCCGAATTCAAGTTCATCTTGTAAGACCATAGTAGCAAAGATTGAGGTCAGTTTCTTGTCAATTAGAAGAATTGATTCCTTTTCTAAACCCTAGAGATAAAGTCTCATATTTAAGCAATCTACCCAGGCTTCATGCTTGCTTAACCAATCTAGTCCCAGTACTAGATTGAACTCACAAGTTGGTAGTACATATAGATTAACAAGAAAGGGTACATTTCGAATGAATAAGGGATAGTTTCTACAGATAAAACTTATGTTTGTAATTCCCCCTATAGGGTTCGAAACTACAAGGCTTTGTTTTACAATTTCAGACTTTAAGTTCAACTTTTCAATCAAGGTTGAGCATACAAAAGAGTGAGTGGATCCCGAGTCTATTAAAACATAAACAAGAGAAGAATTTATCTTAATGGTACCTACTATAACATTGGGTGATTCTTCATCTTTTTTCCTTGGATATGATAGATTCGAGCAGGAGCCCGAGATTTCTGGTGAGTAGGGGCATTCGAATGCTGTCCCTTGCCTTTCCCCTGATTTCTAGACTAAACTTGTCTGGGACCTTTGTTTCGAATGGAAAGGGTTGAGCTAGCATTTGCAGGAGTTCGATTCGGAACCTTGTTAGGATTCTGAGGATAATCCCTGATATAGTGATCGGAGGCTCCACATAAGTAACATAGACTCTGTTGAGTTCTACACTAACCAGTGTGGTGTTTCTGGAAAAACTTGCAAGTAAGATATTGGGCAGCTTTACCGGAATTCCCCGTACTATCAACAGAGATGACCGGGGCTAAAGGCTTGGTTACCGATTGGGGTCTCAGTATGAAGTTGCTTTTCTGAGCATGAGTGTAATTCGAAGAGTGATCCTTAGAATATTTGGACTTCTTTGACTGCCATAAGGGCTTGTCATCATTCCTTGATCATTTGTCTTTCCATGAATTTTTGCTTTTGCGTTTCTCAGAGGCTTTCATCTTCGCCTCGGTTGCAATGGCCCGGTTCACTAGATTCTAGAAGTCAGTGACACCCATGGCATTGAATATTGGACTTGATTCATCATTCAATCCATCAATAAACATCCTACACTTGTCAGTATTAGTCTTGATATATTCTGACCCGTATTTGCAATATTTGCAAAAGTCACTCACGTACTGTTCGATAGGTCGGCCACCTTGCTTAAGGTACAAGAAACGTTTCTGATGCTCTGCCAGGTATTGTTCACTGATTTATTTCTTCTTAAATTCCTCGAGGAAGAATTTCCAAGTTACAGCTTCAGCAGGAGCAGTCAGGGTAGTGGTTTCCCACCAGCTCAGAGCTTCGTCTGCCAACAGGGCTATAGCATATTCGAGTTTATGTTCATCAGAACAGGGTAGTTGTTTGGTCAGGATTCGAGTAGTGGCCTCTAACCAATACTCAACTATTTCGGGATTGGTTTCATCAGTACCGGTGAAGGTATAAGCCCAGTGTTGAGCCATTTTGTCAATAGGGGCTTTAGTTGGAGCAGTAGCAGGAGGAAGAATAGGATGGTCTCGCTTCAAGGTAGTTACAAGATGATCGAACATCTCCTTCATGCTCAGGAGATATTTCTACTGCACAAGATTTATAGCAGGAGCTTCCTGTTGAGTAGCAGCTTGGGCTCTAGGTTCAGCTCGTTGCTGTGGAGGATTCTGCTCCATCCTCACACTATCTCTTTCATTCGAGGAGCCTACGGGACTTTCATCATCCTGAGCGAGCCTTGTTTCAGACATTCTACATTTAAAAAGAACAATAAGGAATTCAGTTTAGTTAAGCAAAGACACAAGCAATACAATACCAGTCTCCTAGGTGGCACAAGTATCCTATATGATGCAAGAGAGCCCGGTTTAGTCCTAGAACCGACTAAAAAGCTCTGATACCAAACAAATGTAACACCCCTACCCCGGGTTAGCAAGAAACCGGTTCGGGAGTGTTACTAACGTACAATACAAGCAAGAACAAGCAGGAATGGGTTAACTCATCCCTATTAGATGAGTTATTTATTTAACAAGTAACCAAACATTCATTACTTAACAAGTAAGTAATCACCTTTACATACATTATAGGTTACCAAAAAATTTAATTAACATCATCACACAAGTTTCATTCGAATAACTTAAGTGAGTACATATGTTTCCATTACATTTCATTGTTCCTTAGATTGATACATGCAACATTTCATACATAATATACTAGACATGATTATTTGAACATACCTTGATTCCAAGCAAGCCAAATGCCAAGCTTACCATCCCGAAATTACCATTCAAGATTATAAAAGTACATAAACAACATGGTATGTTTACACAAGTAATTATCACATAGGGCATTCGAATGGTACAAGGTTAGATTATCACTTTGAACATTCGATGTATACAAATCAATATATTTACCCATCAATATGCGCAGCAAAATTACTTTCATTACATAGAATTCAAGTTCATTGTTGATTCACATAATCAATCAAGTTCACAACATGATAGGCCCATTCAAAACAACATATACATATACAAGTTCAAGTATTCAAAATGCATGCACAAGACATGATATACAAACTAAGTGCCACCAACTAGGGGAGTACAAAACAAGTATGAATCATACTTTAGCAAATCTTTTGTCTTGCTTCGAGCTCAAGGAAGTCAGACTTCAGGATCAAGCAACGATCGAATCCTTAATCTGTGGTTGAGAAGAATGAAAACAAGAGTGATAAGTACAAGATTGTACTTAGTGAGCTAGCAACTAGTTCTAACCATTTCACTAACAGATATCAAATAGCAAAGTTTGAACCTAGTCAAGATTTATAGAAATCGAACTAATCTTTATATACCAAGTAGTTCAAGAATCAAGTAACTCAAGTATCAAATAGTTCAAGAATCAAGTAGTTCAAGAATCAAGTATTTCATGTAGCAAGTCATACAATACAAGGTTCAAGCATAGACAATTATCATTTCCCAGAGTTTTATGCCAAGATTCAAGTATTACATGTCAAGCAATTAGAGTATTTCAAGGATTCATGTCAAGATTCAAGTATTCAAGCTTACATGTCAAGTAATTGAAATATTCAAGGTGATATTAGTTCATTTAATATCTTTAACACAATCCTTGGTTCTTAGTTTTTCTAGGTAATCGAGTCTCCAACCAACTGTCGCTACAAGATCTACCGTAGAACTGGTCAACCCTCCTACTATCGCCAAAGACCACATACGTATCCTCCGTCTGTCGCCAATTAGGGGCCTTAGCCCTGGACCATAGTCCACCCTGACACAATGAGCTCTAGACTCTAAGGCATGCATTTCTACCTATTCAACTAGCAACCAATGTTGTTTGATTACACTTCTTTTATTCAAGAATTTCAAGTTTAGAGTCATGTATGATTCAAGAATCAAGTCAATCAACGTATAGCAATATCATGCTTTAGTCTTTAGACCAATTGAGCCTTAGTTCTTTAACTTCATTTCACATTTCATGTGTTTCATGCTCAAGGCAAACCATTCATGTTCAAGGCAGTACATTTCATGTTCAAAGCAATGCATTTCATGTTCAAGACAATACATTCATGTTCAAGAAAAATACATTCAAGTTGTATTCGATAATTCACACCCAAGGCATTAAGAATCAAACAATTCTAATTGTACAACACTTCAAGGATGTAGACAAGTTTCATATATTATCTTATTTCATACTTCCATTATTATTTATATTCAAGTTAAATTAGGTTCATTATCATGGCATATCCATAGCAAGAAAGTTGTCATGCATATTTGGTTAGGACCTAAGTCCTAACCCTATTTGTAAGCTACACTCACAATACTCCAAGCTTAGCTAGTCTTGGATCCAAACTCCTTTGTGTTTGCCACTAGCTTGG
Organism: Hibiscus mutabilis; assembly: GCA_019671005.1. Lineage (NCBI taxonomy): Eukaryota > Viridiplantae > Streptophyta > Magnoliopsida > Malvales > Malvaceae > Hibiscus > Hibiscus mutabilis. The sequence continues at coordinate 10,962,259 of CM033737.1, read as the reverse complement.
CCACTTCTCTCTTCTTCCACAAGATTTACTCCTTGTTCTAACAATTCACACAATTAAATCAAGGCCAAGACAAGGTACATTCATTTCTTCAAAACAAGACAACAATACACATAATTCATTCATTTCAAAACATCAAGGCTGCTGCTGCTATTTTCGGCAGCATGTGCATTACTTGCTTAAATATTCATATCTTTCATTTCGTAGTTCGGAATTTCAATTGGTTTACACTGTTGGAAAGCTAAATTAATTGTCTTTCTAACCATATAAGTCTTGCATTTTAATTCTTTGCCAATTAATACAGTTTTTAGTTTAAAGACAGGTCAATTTACAACACTGGACCGTTTGCACTGTCCTTAGTGTTTCTTCTCTACATTTCATTCTACAATCCAGAATTCAATTCTATTTTCTCCTAATGAATTTAGACATGTTAAGACATTTTCCATAAAATTTCCAGCCTTAAATTCTCTTTGTAAAATTTATGGTAATTTTTCAAAGTTACTGCCCAGAACAAAGTATTCTGGGCAGATTTCACTTGTTTGAGTTTCTAGCTTCTTTAATCACTTGGATGGTACTTCTAACATGTTAATTCAACTTATATGTATACTCATACAAGTATAGGTCAGTTCAATTCACCTTTCAATGTGATCAAAATAGAGCATTATATAAAATCAAGCATGTTTACACAATCTTCAACTAGCAACGTGATCAAAATAGTTTCACGCCATGATACATTCAAATCATACCAATTTAGTACTAAATTTTCCAGCATTCTCCCAGCAAATTCCAGCAACCATTCACATATACATAACAATTTAATCAATAACACTCAATATTTCAAGAATCTTAGAGCTAACATCACTATAACATTCATAACAATCATCTTATTCAAACTAGGCAACAAGAACATCAAAATTTCCAAATTCAAGCATGTAATTGAAGTAAGGAATCAAGCATTTACCTTCCTCCTAAGCTAATTTGATAAAAAAAATTCAGGAACATGAATGGAAGATGATTCTATGAAGTTTTCTCTCTCAAACTCTCACTCTCTAATTTTCGGCCAAGCAAGAACAAGATTGAAGAAGATCAAATTTTTGTTTTCTCTTTCTTTCAACAGGCATGGCCGGTTCATACACCCTTAATTGCCACATGTGGATAATCCTTGCCACATGTATTCCACTATAGAATAATGGTCTAATTACACATGCAAATTTGTTGTTTCACTCTTATTTCAATTTGGTCCTTTTAATTTGGCACTCTAACTTGTTGGCTATAACATTTTAGTCCTTTAATTATGCTAGCTAATGTTCTTCCCTCAATTAATTTCCAATTCTTTTAATTTGACTAACACCTAATTCAATTAGTTAATCACTTAGATAGTGGCAACTTTCCTAGGCCCGGTTTAGGGTATTACAGCCTCATACACGTATCCGTCTTCGAACAAATACAAAGGATGTCACAATACTTAATGCTTTTTCTAGCCAACCTAAATTCATTACAAGATTTATTTTAAAGCTATTATGCATATTAATTATAGGTTATTAATCTAAACCAAGATCATAACGTAACCATTTTATTAGGATTAATTATACTTTATTTAGTCTAGTATCACATACAACAAAATGCATAAAAGGCCATTTACCAACATTTCAATTCTTTTGACTATTATACATGCCACTAGTTTTAGCAACAAAATGGTAAGATGTCATTACTGTTTATACTCTTTGTATGCTTCCCAAAATAATGCAGATCTCTTCGTGCTTACTCCTACGCTTGTTTACCTACATGTGCACAACGACAAACACACGTTAAGTATGAACTTAGTACGACATAAGCATTATCAAAAATATTGATAAAATATAATAACTATAATATAGATAAATGCCCAAACATTGTCTAGTCAAGAATCAATAACTAGTTCTTTTCCGGTTGATCTGCTTAAGCTTCCAACACTATTAGCTTGACATATCCAATTCATTTATATTACAACCCAAATTTAACATAGAGATTTGGTACTCGAGTTGACAAGCACGAAGCCCTACGAGTATAAAACCCGTGAAAAACACAAAGTATTTAAGAGTCAAAAAATTTTAACTCTTCAAGCATATAGCTCTAGCACCGTAGTGCTGATAACCTGTAGTACAGAAGTACTCATGTAGCACCATAGTTCTCCTATAGCACCGAAGTGCTGAACATGCAGCTGCTAGACCCATGGTATACCAATAAACCCTTAATCAAATAATTTGGGTATAATAATAATATCATAAAATATTTCATTAATTCAAGCTATCAATAAACATATTAGGGCAATTTATACCCTAAATAAATAAATTCAGACTTGAACTAGTTAATCCATTAAAAGGTAATATATCATTTATTCACATCATAAACATGTGGACGGTTTTCGTCAATCTTAAAGTAGCAAAGCCACTTCAACTTGGAAGTTTTTCTTTTTTCTTTGAATTTCTTTGATCTTCTATTTGCTTTGATGCTTCATTTGCACCATATACATAGCAAATATAATCAAGAGCACATATTAGAACTAATTCAAGTCATGTGCACCATTTCAAGAATAAATTCCATAAAACTCCTTCAAATCATATTTGAGATATTTAACTCCCCCAATATCTCAAATTAAATCTTTGATTTTATTAAATTCATTACTATTTTCAAAATTTCTCCAAACTTAAATTTCATGAACCAAATTATAGTTCTTCACATAAACTCTAAGTCTTTGAATTCTACCAAAATTAGATAGAACCCAACTTCAATCAAACACGGAAACACTTAATTAACATTCAATCCTTCAATTTTCAATCATAATTCAATCGAATCCTTTAACCCCAAATAAGCCCTAAATTATTCTCTTCAAGAATTCAAACTATTCCTCCATAAAAATCATGAAAAATTTATATCATTTGTTCGAGAATTTAAAGGGGAATAATTCTTCATTTCATGATTGATCTCAAATTCCAAGTATTTAGGACTTAAAAATTAAGAAAAAACACTTCTTACCTTTGTTCTGAGACCCACGGGTAGGAGAGAAGAAGAAGAACAATTTTTTTGGTTCAAAATATACTTTACTTGTTTGCCATTTGGCATTATATATTCTATTAATATTAAAAATATTTTTCTAATAGTCAAAAGACTACTTTACCCTTGAATCCAATGTTCCAAATCATTAACGCTTGTCATCATCCATCATCTATGGGCCTAAATTAAATCTTGAGTTAGTAGCTTACCAAAATAGCCTTAAAACACACAATTTCTCACTTTTCCCTTAAAATGTTTTAAATTTTTAATATTGCCCTACAAAACCAATTGCTAAGATTTAACATGGAAAATTAATTTAAATTTAAGGGTTTATATTAATTCTAACCTTAGGTAAAAACACATTTCCCCCTAATATCAATGGTTAGAATTAATTCTCAAATTTTTCATCCGATTCAACTATCCGAAAGTTTCTAGAAATTAATCAATAATTCCTTTTAATCTAACTCTCGGATTAACCTCGTAATTTCATATACGAGCCCAAGTCAAAGGCAAATTATCTACGAAATAAAAATAATTCTAGGTAAATAACTCTCAGATTAACCTCATAATTTTTCGACAAAATCCCACTCTAAACGATTGTAGGCCTTCTCAAGGTCTACTTTTATTGTCATCCAAGCTTTCTTCCAGGATTTAATCGACATGGAATGGACTGCCTATTGCGCTAAGATAATATTGTCTGTAATACTCCTGCCTAGAGCAAAGCTAACTTGATTATGAGGAACCCAACTTGATAAGAAAGGTTTCAACCTATTCACAAGTGTCTTAATGATAACTTTGTATAGGACGGTGCACAAACTAATGTGCTGACACTGACTGAAAGATTCTGGTGCATCCACCTTCGGAATCAATACCAAGAGTGTCCAATTAACCTGATCTTCTAAAGGTTCTCTATCAAAGAAATTTTGGACAAGTTGCACCACTGACTCCCCTAAAATAGCTCATATTTTCTGATAAAAAGCGTGAAACCCATCTATTCCTGGTGATTTTAGATGGTCCATAGAGAAAACAGCGCGTGTCACCTCTTCGGTAGAGACATCCGACAACAAGGTTCTATCTCCGCGTCATGAACGCGTTTGAAGTTACCGGATGGGGCGCTGCAATGTTGCACCCGAGTTTCACTAGTGAATAAGGTTCTAAAAAATTCAACCGCTCAAGTTTTCAAAAGATCTTGGTCATCACACCATTCACCATTATCTAGCTTTAGAACACGGATAGAGTTCCTCCTACGGCGAGCCATAGTAGACGCGTAGAAATATTTCTTGTTTCTATCGCCTAATTCAATCCAGCGATTTCGAGATTTTTGTTATCGTAAGCTTTCTTCCTGATCAAGTACTAAATTAAGCTTGTTTTTTAGCTCGACTTCAAGATCTTCCAGCTGTATCAATCTCGAACTTTCAAGAGCCTTCTCCGCACCCTAAATACGTGCAAGCAATCAAGATTTCTGCCACCCAATGTGTCCAAATGCATCGTTATTTCAAGCCCGACAATTACTACAAAAGCGTGTAGATTCGCACCAATACTTTGTTCCTCCATCCAAGAATCATAGACTACATTTGAGAAATAATGGTGATTGCCCCATGCATCAATATATCTGAGAGGCCAGACCGTCAACACACAATATCTCGGCTCAAAAGATAATAATATCGGTCGATGATCTGATCCTAGTTTCTGTAGGTGAAGGATCTCCGAGAGTGCGAAGCAATCATACCAGTCCTTGTTGCAGAGATAACAATCTAATCTCTGGAATAAAGTTCCTTTTTTCAAGGTGAACTGGAGGCGGATTAGTTTTTATTGTTGAGGAGTTAGGTACATAATATTTCGATACTACCATTTAATATTTCGTGTAGTTAATATATGTTTCGTATAGTTATTATATGTTGTATCCTACATATTTTACTTTATTTTATTTTATTTTCATGTTACTGTTTAATGATTAATTTAATAAATGTATTTTTTATATCATATTTTTGTATATTTAATATATTTTATTATTTTAAATAATTATTGTATTTTATTTCTCTTGTTATAATTTTAAATAATTATTAAATATTTCATGTAGTTATTATATTTTTCATTTATGAATTTATTTTTATTTTAATATTAATGATGATAATTGTAATAATAATTTTGTTAATATATTGTAGTCTCGTATCTAACAGGGTGATCCGCTATCTCATTACCTCTTTGTTCTCTGTATAGAAAAGCTTGGTCAGGATATTGTCTCGTATGTGGGTGAAGGTAATTGGAAATGTATTCATCTCTCTCGTAATGGCCCGAGTCTATCAAATCTGCTTTTTGCAGACGATTTGGTCCTTTTTGTTAAGGCTTCTCCTAATCAAGTGAATGTTGTAAAGAGTGTTTTGGGTTGTTTTTGCTCTTGGTCAGGCCATCGGATAAGCGTTGCCAAGACATAGATCTAGTTCTCTAAGAACTGCTCTCCAAACCTTTCTTTAGATATTGCTCAGAGCTTTGATTTTGAGCTAGTTTATGATCTAGGAAAATATTTTGGTGCCCCCCTTCTTCACAGCCGTGGTGCTAAAGCCACGTATGTTTATCTTCTTGATCAGATTAAAAAACGCTTGTCAGGTTGGGCTGCTTATTCTCTCTCAGTGCCGGGGCGTATAACTCTCGCCAAGACTGTGTTGCAGGCTGTTCCTATTTATTTTAAGCAGTCATCATGGATCCCGAAAGGGTGATGTTTGAAGATTGAAAAAATTATTCGCCAATCTGTGTGGGGACGGAGTAATGGGCATTCGGGTCTTTTGCTTGTTAATTGGGAGACTTTGCAACGTCCGACTGTATATGGTGGCTTAGGATTGGGAAATACGGAGAAACAGAACGAAGTTTTTTTTATGAAGATTGATCGATAATTAATATCTGATAATGATCATCTTTATATCCGTGTGCTGAAGTCCAAATATAATTAGGAGGGCCCTCTCCCTGTTTTGATTCGTAAGACTAATTGTTCACGTCTATGGAGAGGCCTGAGTGCCATTTGGGAGGAGATTTGTAACAGCGTGCGTTGGAATATCCAAAATGGTGAATTTACTGATTTTTGGTATGACATATGCATTGGAATATTATGGCCTCTATCGGATCATTACCTTGGTACTGGTGAGCCCTTACCGGCCAATATGGCCTCTATGACTACTGGCTCTAGGCAATGGGATTTATCGAGATTGTATCTCTATCTCCCTGATAATATCATTCAGCATATTGCCGCGATTCACCCTCCTCACTCTTCCCTGAGCAGTGATTTTCCTGCTTGGCTCTGGTTGAAAAATCAAATTTTCTCTTCCAAATAGGCTTATGAAGTTTTATCCGTGAATGAGGATTGTATACCTAGCAGGGAATGGATGTTGATCTGGAAAAAGAAAGTCCCGCAGCGTATTCGTACTTTTCTTTGGCTCGCTAGGAGCAACTGTCTCCTTACCAATGTGGATTGTGTACGACGGCACTTGACTAGCTCCCCTAGGTGCCATCTTTGCCAAGCCGGTGAAGAATTGAGCATGTGTTGAGATCCTGCTCGATGGTGGCTATCATTTGTAGCCGGGTTGTCCGACCGTCTAAAACTCTTTGAGTTCATGGCCCTACCATTCGAATCTTGGTTCATGACTAATGTTCGTAATCAGGGGTTTTGCGATTGATGTAATGGTCTGGGATACTCTATTTTCCACTGTTTGCTGACAGCTTTGGAAAAGGAGATGTAGTATTATCATGGACGAGAATTTTGTGAATTTTGGTGACTTTCTCTCCCATTGCACGTGAGTTGCGGCTGAATTTGCAACCAACAGTGTTTTGCGCCTGGGTAGCAGGAGTGTTGTGCAAAATGGGGTCGGTTTCACAGCTAGAGGTTGGGAAAAATCGAGATGCGGCTGGGTTAAAGCCAATTCCGACGGTGCTTGCAATCTTGGTAGTAGTAAAGCAGCCGTAGGTGGGGTCATTCAGGATGGGAATGGTACTTGGATTTTTGGCTTCTCAAGGAGTTTGCGGGTATGTTTGAGTCTCTTAGCAAAAGTCTGGGCTATCCATAATATTTTTTTTACACGCTTAGACACTTGGGTTTCAGTTTATTGAGTTGGAGACGAATAACTTTGAGGTGGAGCGTATAGTCAATGGTACTTCAGAAGCGCTTCCTGATAATGTTATTGTGGATGATATTCGGGAGTTGTTGTTGAGAGATTGGCAGGTTATTTTACGAAGGATTCCTAAGGAGGTAAATAATGTTGTAGATGTATCGATTGATGCGTACATTGATTGTGAAACACATTTCGACCTATCAACCACATATGGTAAGGAAATTAATTTTTATTAATTATATTTTCTTAATTTGTATTTAAATAATGTTTTTTTACTAAGTAGTGTATACATTTATTTTAAATTAACAGGATGATGATCGTATTCTCTATCGTTTTCTCCACAATTTGAAGAAAGATTCCCTAACGATATTAGGGGTACTTACGATAAGTTGGATTTAATTATGTGTCCCATGTGCTCAAAGGTTGTAAACTACAACCAACACTTAATTTTGCATTCATAAAAGGTGAAAACCATAGACAAACATATTTCATATTCCATGTGGGATTGTACAAATTAAGGAACAGAGCCGGTTGAGGGGCAAAACATAAATGTTTGAAAGTAGAGAGTAAATTTATAAATAAACTATTTTAAAATATATATATATATAAGGGAACAAAAGAGAAAAAAATCTTGGGGTGTGTTATACTACCGGGACGATGATAACAAGACAAGTAAATAAGCGCAAACGCAGAAAAAAATAACACCAAAAATTTACGTGAAAAACCCAAAAGGGAAAAACCACGGGCAGAGGATGAGAACTTTTACTATGATGGAAAAAGAGATTACAACTGATTTATGATGTTCTGTCTAAACCCCTAATCCCTAGTATCTATTTATAGGGATAGATTCCTTGTTTACAGAGGAAACTTGCATAGAAAAAATTCTACTCAAACTAAGTTTCCTACCTTTAATTAATATAAAGTAAACAATATCTACTAGAAGTAGGATTCTAACTTTAAACCAAATCCCAAAAGAATTTGTATCACAACTCTAACAAATCTCCACCTTGAGACAAATTCTTGTCGAACAATATCTCCACCTCTTCCATGAAACCCCTTCAAGGGGTAGTCTTCAGCAATGAACACCGATCGAATGCAAGTCTTGCCCAAGCTTTGATGTACAAGGTAATTTAGTCTTCACGTCGGTAAGATCAACATTAGTGCCAACTTTGCTCACAACTATATCACCACGAGCAATAACACGACCCTGATCATCAATGGCACTACTACCTTTCTTATTATTTATCTTTGAAGCAAATCGAACTCTCTTAAGCTTCTCAAATCCGCTATACCCACAAAATTCAACTTTATTCTTCTTTTCAAATTCGTTATGCCCACGAAATTGAACTCTTTTCTGCCTACCAGAACTGTTATGCTCACAGTTGTCATGTTCAACACAAAATCCTCTTTTACTTGATTCAGTCAAGACGCATTCACCAGTAACATCGTCATTTGACACGTAGGAAGAAACAACGGATGCATCACCTAAAATAGTTGAACCTTGCATAACATAAAAATTGGCCGCTCTTTTATATCATTTCATCACAACGAGAGCGCTCTTGCAAATTTTCATAGCTCTACCTTCGTTGGAGTATTTGTACCCTTTTGAATCCATAGTACTTAATGAAATCAGATTTCTTCTTAAATCTGGAACATGCCTCACATTACCAAGTGTTCGAACAATCCCATCTAACATCCTAATCTTGATTGTGCCAATACCTACAACTTTACAAGAGGCATTATTTCCCAACAAGACAGCACCTGTAGATATAGGTTTATACATTGCAAACCAATCCTGATTTGGATTCATATGAAAACTACTACTAGAGTCGAGAATCCACTCCTCACTCGCTATAGAGTCTTCACCGGAAGCAACTAAAAGTTCACCATCATTATACTTCTCTACAATATCAGCTTCATCTTCACTAGAATTCTAATTCTCATATTCCCTCTTTATCTTATTCTGTAATCTGTAATACTCAGATTTAATATGACCTTTATTTTACAGAAATAACATGTTTTACCTCGATTTGACGACTTGGACCTGCCTCTACTTTGACTCCCGGAATTACGATCACCTTTTCTTCCGCGTTTTGAACTAGTCAATCCATGCACCATGAGACCCTCTGCTTGGAACTCAGAACCGGTAAGATGTTGCATCTTGTCATGTGAATTCAAATTATCATATACCTTTTCAAGACTAAGGGTATCATGGTTGTGTAGGAGGGTAATTCTAACAGACGAATATAAAGCATGCAATGAGCAAAGTAAAATCAAACATAAGTCTTCCTCATTGTACTCCACCTCTATCGTTTCCAAATCTAAGACGATCTCCTTGAAATCGGTTAGGTGGTCGTCAAGACACAAACCTTCTACTAACTTGTGGGAGTATAGGTGTTGCTTCAGGAGCAACTTGCTGGTCAAAAGTTTTCTTCATGCAAATTTGTTCCAATTTTTCCCATAAATCGATAGTTGTCTTCTCTTTGTGAACATCCTGCAAAATAATGTTTGATAAGTGCAAACGGATTTGGGAAGCAGCTTTCCTATCCTTGTGGCGCTTCTCTGTATCCGACCATTCTTTCGGCATATTATCAAACTCATCTAATGCATCATCTAAATCCATCTGAACAAAAACATCTCGAACCTTCACCTACCATAGCGAAAACCTGGTGTTGAGATCTAGCAGCGGAATTTCATACTTTACCGTTGTCAATATCCTGAGTAACCTGAAAAGCTCTGATACCAATTTGTTATACTACCGGGACGATAATGATGAGACAAGTAAATAAGCATAAACGCAGAAAAGAAAAATAACACCCAGAATTTACATGGAAAACCCAAAAGGGAAAACCACAAGTAGAGGATGAAAACTTTTACTATGATGGAGAAAGAGATTACAACTGATTTATGTTGTTCTGTTTAAATCCCTAATTCCTAGTATCTATTTATAGGGATAGATTCCTTGCTTACAGAGGAAACTTGCATAGAAACAAATTCTACTCATATTGAGTTTCCTTTAATATAAAATAAACAAAATGTACTAAAAGTAGGATTCTAACTTTAAACTAAGTCTCAAAAGAATTTGGATCATAACTCTAATAGGGTGGGTGGCAATTGCCCCTCCCCACCCCGTATAGTTCCATCCATGTGTACATTCACTCTAGTGGATGTTTCACTCCAATTAGGTCTTATAAGATTATAACGGTGGCCAAATCTTGATGTATTGGTTATAGGAAAACTTTGATAATTTACTTGAAGACCGCCCTCAACAGAAGGCAAAGATTTTCGCACATGCCAATATTTTGAGGATTATATGGGGTACTATGGTGTCCGACAAATCCTACAACCAAATGTATTTATTTTATTGTGTCACCTCTAAAATTTCATAGAAGTCGGCACGTTCAATTGAGGAACAACAATATTGACATTTCTTTTAAGAGAAATATGTAGGGTGATTGATATGTCCAAAAATACTATTGGCATATGTTTGTTGCTTCTACAGTTGTGGATGTGGTATCACATGAGTTTTTTATGTTCACTTGTTGATGAGTCATTATTCTTCCTTCTTGTAATCAGGAAATTTTATTTTATCTTATTTGACGAGCAACTAAGTCATTATTAAAATTATAATTTCAATGTGTCCATGTTGAACAGGTGAAAAGGAGACTTAATCACCGGGGTATTTTGAACAAGCTTGAAGATATCTAATCAAACAGTAAGCGAGAGTAAAGGTACGTGTTAATAACTAGAAATTTCATATTACTTTTTTTAATAACTAGAAATTTCTTTATAAGTTTATGATTAGTAATAAAAATAATGTTTATTTTATAGTTCAATTGGATGCCCTATCTAAATATTGAAGTGAGGGCTTGCATCCCTCCAGAGTTCCATTGGACGTATGGCATTGTGGTTGTGTTTTTTGTCGGTAAAGAAAGCTAAACTAAAAGTTTAATGATAGTATTGCAAATTTTAAAAGTTTGGTGACCAAAATACAAGCAATCTAAAAGTTCAGTGATTATTAATGTAGTTTACCCTTGAACTAATGATATTTTTAATGTTTAAATCAGATGATAGTTCATGTTGATTTAGTGGTTGACATTACAAATATTTACAAAAATTATGTTTTTGTCACTTGATTAATTTTTTTGTAACTGATATAATTTATTGTTGGTCGCTGATAAGTCGTATCTTTGCATGTTTTTCATATATAAATTCCTATGTTTTAGCACACTAATCTATTTTAAGGCCCTTGTTTTAGTTTTATTTGATTTTCAGGTATTTTATGGATAAAGAACGTTTCATGCATAAAAGAAGAGTTTTAGCACAACTTGGACACTTTGAGAGATTTACTTGTGCAAGGCAGTAGCATTCGACAGATAAGGAGTGAGCACGGTCAGAGTTCCTTGGAGAAGAAGAAAAACTACTCCAAGTGGTCTTTTACTTTATTGCATTTATTGTAGGATTAGTGTTTTGTACTTTAATGTAATTTTTTCCCCTTTTTGATGTAAAATGTTTTCATTATAAATATAATTATAAGGGGAAGAGAAAAAGCAATCCTTAAACCCTAAAATCCCTTGTAGTCGTCGCCTACTCCATGAGTAGCTAAACTCCTCTTTTCTAGTCAAGTATAGAAACAAGGTTATTAATTCAAGTTTTAGTGAGGTTTTCTTATTCTTCATCTTCTGCATCTATTCAAGTATTTTTATATCTTATGTTCTACTCAGTAAGTATTTATTGATTTATAAATTTGTATGTGTTTCTTCGGTTTATTCATCGGTAAGTGTTACAACCATTCAAGCTTCTTCTCATTCGTTGGCTTTTGATACAAGTGGTAAGTAACCTAGAAAACAAGTTTGAAGGTATATATTCATAACTGTGGTAAGTTAATGACTGATGTGCTTCTCATGATTATGTGTTTGGGTCTCTTAACACGGTAAATCTATTGATTGATTTCGACTCATATGTGTTTTTTTCTAAGGGTTTTAATCTTGATATAAGTGATAATCATTCATGCATTTCTTAGTGATTATCTACTAAGTAAGAGAGTGGGTTATGCATGGGCATTTCTCTGGTAACCTATAGCTAAACTATTTGAGATTGATGAAGAATTATCCTTTTTATTTTAATTGCTTCATTAGTTTTCTATTCAAACTCAAACACAAACCCTTTTTATTTTATTGTCTTTTATTTAAACTTAATCTCTTACCGATTTCTGTGGTATCCAACCTGCTTATTACTACTACAAATCTTAGTCCATAACATGTATTTATTTTTAACGGATTTGACACCCATCAGACCCCATAAATATAGACATTTTCAAATGTTCTCTCAATAAATAATATTTAGTTATGCTATTGTCTGGATCAGATACTACACAGGTTACAACTCAATGTGTTCCATTTACAATATCAATATTCAAACATTTAACTTTATTTAAAAGACCTAGCGTCTCTTCCTATTAGACCAGCACTATTGATTTGGGGATAACTTTTATGTGTATGGATGGTATAGAAGTATAGATAGTATAACATTTATTTTGACAACAATTAGTTGCCAATTATATCACATTACCATTTACCTTCTAGGATTCAAAAACAAAATTATTAATTTATATAAATGTGAAAGCTATAACAATTTCAATGTATTTAAATGGTTTAGACATTGCAAGAGCAATAGAGAGAGTACTTGCATTATTTGATTCAACTTTATAAATTTTCTGACAGAACATGGCAGTTAGGTTCCTGATAATGCCTGCAAGACGATCTAGGAATTTTGTTTTACTTTTAATGTTGATTCAGTTAATGTTTGGTCTTCTACATTCGTTTCAAGATTGGCAGGCAATATCAGAAGAAGAAAACCTGGAGATGGAAAGACAACTCAAACTTATCAACAAACCTCCCATCAAGAGTTTCAAGGTAAGCTTAAAATCAACCCCCTCCCCTTTGCATGTGAAAAGGAATTATATTACTTTATGTTTCTTGATTTTGGTTTCATGTGAAAACAGACGGATTATGGGGATATCTTGGATTGCATCGACATGTACAAACAACATGCTTTCGACCATCCTTTGCTAAAGGATCACAAAGTGCAGGTCCCCGCCTTTTCCCTCTTCGATTTGGATGATATGTAAATGTACCAAAACCAATTTTTTACTATGATTGATGAGTACAGATGGAGCCAAAAAATATTCCAAAGTGGATGATGGAAGGGGAATCTCCAAGCTTATTGCCCAACAACATAAAATGCCCACCAGGTTCAGTTCTCATCAAAAGGACTACAAAACAAGATCTCATCATGGCCAAGCAAATGAAATCTTTAGGATCGTATCATCCAACAAGTTCCCGTTTTCACACTACCCACGGTGCTGCTTCAAGTTTTTCCGTAAGCAAATCCGCCATAAAAGTTCTGTTTATGTATATATATATATAGACACAGAGATACATATATCCTGCTTTACAAGTTGTTGTATGGTTTTTGTTAGTACAGTATGCTACTGTTCATTATCGAAAGCACAATTTTGGAGCAAGAACAACCATGAACGTTTGGGCCCCAAGTACTTTACCTGGTCAAGCTAGCATGTCTAGTATCTGGATTGGAAATGGCCCTTATGAAGACCTCAATGTTGTAGAAGCTGGTTGGGCAGTAAGTCATTGTTGCCAACTCTTTAATTATATTGTAACCAAAAGAATAAGTCCTTAAGGTTCCAGATTATGATTAAGCAACACATATCAGAGTTGACTTTTTTTCACCTACAGGTTCATCCGCAGCTTTTTCCTGACAACCGCACCAGGCTATTTGCTTACTGGACTGTAAGTTTTTTAGCAAATATTTTCCCTTGAAATCTTTCTTCATTGTTCGTGATTTTACTCGTCAATTTTTATTACAACCTAAAAACTCAAACTCGAATCGAGTCCAACTCCAATTCAATTTACAAATCTATTTGTGTTAATAATGTACTTGTTCTTGGTGTTTATCCAACAGGCAGATGCTCATAAAACCACCGGTTGCTTTAATTATCTTTGCCCAGGATTTGTACAAGTTCACCGTGAAATAAGCCTTGGTCTTGTTCTAAACCAGATTTCCGTTTACAGTGGTGTACAAAGAGAGATAGAAATCGGCGTACTTAGGGTAATCTTCTTTGACCTTTTACTTGTGAAATTTGTAGTTTTGAACTGTTTCTTAAAGTGTTTAGCAACCAATTGGTTTGATTGTGATAGGATGGAGAATGGTGGCTCAAGTATTTTAACCAATTCATTGGCTATTGGCCACAAAAACTCTTCTTTTATATGTATGGTGGTGCCAATCACGTTGTGTGGGGAGGTCATGTTTCCAGCCCCGCAAAGGAGCCTAGTCCTGCAATGGGGAGTGGCCATTTCCCTAAAGATGGCCTTCAAAACAAATCTGCCTACTTCAAGGACACACAAATATGGGACAATGTACACTTGATCTATCCACAGCCGGACCAACTTCTAACGTATTCAAGTAGACCTGATTGTTACGAGGCTAAGCTCACTCCCGGTGTTGCCCCGAATCCCATGGATTATTTCTATGGGGGTCCCGGCCAATGTATTCTTGGAGTCGAGAATGAAGTGTAGTTTATAAATATTTTTGTTGTTCTACAGTTAATGATATGAGGTACGCTGGATCTGGAAATAAATGGACAATTTTAGATATGTATTGTTGTCCTTTTAAAACATAGAAAGGAAATTGGGGCATGCCGTAAAGTTGAACAAAAAAGAGCTCTGCCAACCTCCTTAAACCCGTACACTTAAATCCCTAAACACTAAACCCTAAAATAAATCTTTAAACTCTAAAATTAAGACCAAACGAACACAGAATGTCAACGTAGCAGACTTCGCAACCACACCATCATCAAGAACAACAACACAACTAGAAAGGATAATTTCTAAAAATTTAGTACATGCATCTCGCTTGTCAGGCTACTAGTTTCATGTGCTCTTCCATTAAAACTAGTATAATGGCCACATCGTAACGATTTTCAAAGTTATCGTGACGCCATAACCACATTTAAAATTTAAAATATAGTAAAGAAAAATTACATCGTAATGTCCGTAACAACATTCACAATTATATCCAAATATGACAACTTAGTGATCAACAAAAAAAAAAACAACAAAGATATAGAGTTACAAGTCACGGCCGGGCATTTTTATCCAATATACCATTTTTCAAAATGATTTACTAAAATAATACATTTTCAAAACTATTTATCGAAACCACACTTTTTTCTAACACATAAAGATAAAGAATCGTTCTATCAATTATATTTTATTTTTAAATAATTTAAAGGTAATTAAAAAATATTATTTGTTTATAGATATTTTAAATCTTTTGACAATGCGCATACACCATGTAGACATAATGGTTTGAACCTATATCTCTTATAATAAATATTATTTATTTTTTTATTAAAACACTTGTTAAGTTCATCAATTATATTTTTTTAAAAGCGTGTATGATAGGAAGCTTCTTTACTCTATGTGACAGCTATATATATATATATATCAAATTTTGACATCCTATTTTATGTAAACTACATGTTTCGACTGTCGCACCTTTTACATATCTTAAATTTTAAATTTCGATTTTGAAAAATTACGAGAGATGCGCCTACATACTCAATTTTACCATTCAACCCCTTAACTCCATCCCTAAAACACACCCGCAAAAAAACCTATGTGATTTTCAGTCAGTAAAAAGAAGTTGCGATACGAGTTTGTTGTAAGTTCTTTTTTTTCTTCTATTTAATTATTTGTTTATTTAGTTGATTAGTTTTACTATTTAGGAGTTACGTATAACTATTGTATTTATTTCTCATGTTATAATTTAACTATTAAACTTTTCGTGTAGTTATTATATTATTCGTATAATATTTTTTGGATAGATCTTAAATTTAATCTTAATCTTACCTATAGGGGAGCAGAAGAAGACTCTAAGGAAAGGAAGGAGAGTACTTTTGGTGGGTCTAGAACCCATGATCTAAAGAAATATAAGGCAACAAAAATGAGTAACTTAATCAACCGGCCAAATGTATTTGCTCTATAATAATAATTTATTTTTATTTTAATATTCACGATGATGTTTATAACAATAACTTTACTATATATTTGTAGTTAAAAATGAAAATGGCTAGATTGGATGTGAAACACATTTCTACATATTAGCACCAGGCCCGGCCCTGGGCAGGGGCAACAAGGCACCCGCCCAGGGCCCATCACTCAAGAAAGTAATACGTATTTAATTTTATTCGAATTATATTTATTTTTAATGGTCTATTTTTTAATACTTGTTATTAAGGGCCTAATTTTTTTAATATTTATTAATAGATGTTTAATTTTTTTAATATTTATTATTAGAGGTCTACCCTTAAAATTTAACTTTTTCTAATACTTGTTATTAGGGCCTAATTTTTTAAATATTTATTATTTTGAGCATACTCTTAAATTTTTTTTTTCAATTTTACTATTAGGGGCTCAATTTTTCAATATTTGTTATTATAGACCTCCTCTTAAAATTATTTTTTTCATTACTTGCTATTAGGAACAGAGATTTAAATAACGGTATGCAACCCAACAACGACCGTTACATGACGATAGCGGTAGTGGCAGAGCCAAGATTTTCTTATAGTGGGGTCATGAGTGAAGCATGAGGTATTGGGGATTTCCATACCACTAGAATAATCATTGTTGACCCCATACCCTAACAAATTGTGGTCAAATTTAATATTTCTTACGAAAAAATTTATATTACCTTCTTAAAAACTCTATAACTCAACAAATCAAGCGGTGTCAATTGCCCCCCAATTTATATGCTACATCCACCCATGAAAAGCGGTACCATCTGAAACCCCGATACCCGCAACTATTAAAGCAGCACCATCTTGATCTCCCTACTCCCTGTTATATCAAACACTTCCCCACTCCCATCAATATCATTCCTTTACAAGAACCTCTCTGGCTTGAATGCCATGGGATCCTCCCACACCTTTGGATCCCACCCCATTTCTGCCACCATGAAGTTTATTGTTCCATTTTTTGGGACCAAATATTCTCCAAGTACAGTGTCTTCGTTCACACTATGGGGAAGCACAAAGTGCCCCGGCGGGTGCCTTCTTAGCCCTTCCAAAATCACTGCTTTCAGATAAGGCATCTTCTGCAAATCATCCTTTTTGATTTCCAATTCATTTCCTACAACCTTTTGATTTCAAGCAATAACTTGTGTTGAATATAAGGGTATTTCACCAAATTTGCCATAACCCATTGCAAAGCGGTGGAGGATGTATCAGTGCCAGCACTAAGGAACTCAGCGGCCGAACTAACAATTTCTCCTTCATTAAGCTTCCTTTTCTCTTCTGATAACTCCAAATCTAACAAAGTATCAACATATGCCAAAACATAATCATCATCACTTCCCTTCTTGCTCGATCTCTCCTCTTTAGCTTTCTTTCTTGCCCTTATCAAAGGAATCAACACATCTTATTCTTCTTTACGTTGCCGAAAAAACTCCTGCCATCACTTATGAAGCAAAACCTTGGTGACCCTAGGCCAAAAGTTGAGTATACTGAATCTTCCAATAGTCAGCACCCCCCTTCGCAAAACATCCTGGATCTCTTTGATCCGGTCCTGGCTAAGCTTGTCACCAAAGCACATTAACACCAACAAACAGAACATAGCATATTGAAAATGAGTCAAAACCTGAACTGGTTCTTCCGTTTTAGCCTTTGACTGTAACTCGTCGAAAAGAATGTCCAAAACCCATTTACGAGCGTGAGAATACGACTTGATACGCGAAGGACGGAGGATTTCTGATGTCAGGTTCCGCCGCAAAACCCGCCAGGTCGGTCCATATGGGGCGGAGGTGATGTTGTGTTGGTTGCTAGTTGTGATTTTTTCAGTAGGAAGAGCAGCGGGGAGGTCGGAATAGAGTGCGCCGCTTTGGACTAAAGCCTGGTGAGCAAGGGAAGGATCAAAGACAAAGATGGAGGGACGGGAACCAATGTAGAGAGTGAGCATGGAACCATGTTTTTTGCGGAGGTTGCGGAGTATAGGTTCGATTTGTAAGAAAGATTTAGTGAGCCATAAGATGTTGCCGATGACAGGGAAAGTGTGTGTAAGCTTTTTGGAAGGGGAGAAGAGGATGAAGATGGCTTTGAGAATGAGAGAAATGGAGATGGTGAAAAGGATGAAGAACCAAGTTTCCATTAGAGCGAATTAGAGTGGTAGAAGTGAAAAAAAAGGAGAAGGTAATGTTGATTTTTATAAGGAAATCGGATCTTCCATATCCATCTTGTTTATTTGGTAGTTAAGAACGGTCTGCCTATCGGCCAACTAAGAAAAAAGAGAGGATAAATTTTCCATATCCATCCTGTTAGAGCTAAACTTTGAGTTTTAAATTTTTCTTTCCAATTGGATAGGAAAACATTAGTTAAATTAATCGAAATTAAGAAAAACACTATTTCATTCAATCAAATGGTGACATGTGACACTATTTGACTAGAGGATAAATTTATTAAATTAAATTGAATTTAGGATCAAATTGATATAATATGTAAATAATAAAGGGCAAATGTGTAATTATACCAGTGTTGTTTAACAGCCACGTCAGCCTCTCCGGCTTGATTGAAACCACTTAAATAATTAATTAGTAAAATTTCCAAAATTGAAAATATAGTGATCATATCGACACTAGCATCATAGTTAAGTGGTCATTTGAGTAATTTACTCAAAAGGTTAGGGCATATTTTTTAACGACGAGTAACCAAAACTGAAAAAATGTAACGTTAGTGATGATTTTGTCAAAAATAATAGTTCGCTGACCAAAATATAAAAAGAGAAATAGGTTGGTGATCACAAGGGTAGTTTACACTAATTTTTTGTTTAAGCGAAAATTCACTCCTTAAAATTTTTTTTTTGGTAATATGCATATCCGTCTTACGATTCATATTTGGGGTGTGAGGCTGCCCCTCCCAACAATGTCGTCTTTAAAGTTTGAGCTCGTGTCTTCTTATTGGGAGTGCAATGTGCCTTACCAATGCACCCAATACTGGTTGGTTAATTTTTTATTTTAAATTATTTTATCAAATAAATATCCAAATTATTATTTTATATATAACTACTTTTAAGTTTATTTGTTAGTTTCATTAAAAAATATTTTAAACCAATAATACATTGGATGATCATGTTAAGTAATTTAACTAAAAATTTGATTTATTTTTTAAAAAATAATTATATTTAAATTAAATTATAATAAACAATTTTTGTTCCCAAATAAACATGTTTATCTAAAAAATATTTTTTCCTAATTGTGCAACTCTTTTCATTTAGCCACGGATAGGTTCTAACCGCACCCAGATCACTCAGCCCATGGGTACGTCGGATGTACTTGATCACTCGGCACGAAGTACACATCCCCTTATATAAGTATCATAGTACTGACTCTAGGACATCCAGATTCTTTTATAACAATCATAAGATAAAACATGCTCTCCTAGCATTCATACACCTCACCAAAGAGGTAAGTGACTCCAAGCCAAGCTATTAAGCAAATGCCACCAAGGCATGATACCAACCATCTCTAGGATTTCTATCATAATAATTCTCCTTTTCACTATTGTCGGGTTATTACACGTTATGCCCATTTATGAGAGTTAAATTCCGGTCTCACAATTTTACTATTTATTTTACCACATTAGAAACCCATCGGACCTTAGTCATTAAATTATAAGCCATCGATACACATCTTCACGGGAGAAGGGAAAACCAACACCCCGTAGCGGTACACAGGGCCGTGTATCGATACCCTATAGGTACCGATAAGCCCTCAAGCATATCGGTACGCAATTTAGCTACTGAAATTCACGAAGAACAGGGGGTACCAATACCCACCTAGGGCGTACCGATATGCCCCTTTAATTTAACTTTTTTTCATCGAAAAGAACACATGGTATCGGTATGGGCTCCCCGCGTACCGATCCCGAAGCCCAAAAATGGCTACCGATCCCGAAGCCCAAAAATGGCTTCCAATGCTCGGGAAATCACTTCTCAAGCACCCAAAACAAAACCTTTCACCCAACTCAATCCTACATCTTATGAGAGTTGATTAGAATGGTTTACTATCATTTTTACACCTTATTGATCTTTAATCCGAGATTTGCCATTAACAAAGCTTTAAGCTACCTCAACACCAAAACTAGCAATCTCAACCACAAAATCAAGCAAGGTAAATTATTTTATGATATTCAAGAATTAAAGGAGTCAAAGATGTATTGACCTTAAGCAACAAACCCGGATTTGCTTCACACACTCAAAAATGCTCAACCTCTTCTCTCAACTCAAGCTTGAAAGAAACTCTCAAACACCTCATCTACGAAACAACCAAGAAAAATGAAATAAAACAAGAACCAAAACTTTTGGAAGAATCTACCATGAATTTACAACCTTAAAAGCCAAGATAAAGCTTCATAGAAACCCCAAAACTCAAAACCTCATGAAACCCATAAATGGTAGTCTCGCCTACTTGAGAAGAGAAGACATTTTTCATGAAGCTCTTGGGGAGGAGATTAACATACTTCAACCTTGAATCTTGGGTGAGAAAAATAATTATGAAAGTTGGCTCTTTTAAATCCAAATAGCCATAGGTGTTGGAGAGAAAATGTGAAGAAGAAATAAGAGGAAAAAGGTGGGAAATGGTGACCTCACCAAAAGCTATATTGTCCCCTCCTCTTAACTCATCTTTTTTTTTTCAAAATAATCCCTTGTCAAGCCCAAATGCTCAAAACTCACCCAAAAGGCCCAAACCAACTCGTAGATCCAAAACCTGGGTCAATATCGAATCGTTAATTCGAAAATTTGGGTCGTTACAATTAGAATAGTAATAAAATCTAAATTCTCATTTATTTTTTTTACATTAAATATTAATGAGCATCAATTTAATGTAGAAAAGTGAAAGAAAAGTACACAATGATACTTATGGCTCCCTTCTACCACAAATACAAGTCGCTTAAATCTATTTACATGACTAGGAGGGATGTGCTCCCCACTAAGCAGATCGAGAAGAACAGTGCCGAAGTCGTAAATAACACTTTCTGGGGGGACTCTCTCTATAGAAAACATAGTTTCAAGAAATTTCAATGAAGAGAATCATGCAATTTGAAAAGAGAAAACAATTTTCGTGTAGCTCAGCGCAATGCAAGGACAGAAAGTTCCAATCCTAACGTGGTTTAAATTTGGAGAAATATTAGTAAGGACCAAAGTGGATTTCTAAAAAGAGCATCAGATTGAAACACAAAGGAAAAGAAGTTTTTTTACTGGGAACACATGGAAGAAGTGCAGCAAACCAATTATGTTGAGAAACATTAGTAAGGACCATAGTGAATTTCAGATATGAGTAACAAGGTAAATCCTTTAAATTTGGACAGGCAGCAGAACAAAGTACAAGTAATTTATGACGGTAAAAACTAACCAGCAGAAATAAATCAAATAGCAAAGGAATTACCATTTCTTAGATGCTCAGGAGGCGTGTTTGCAAGATTAGTGCTACTATAATAATCTAAAGCTTCAGCAATGCATGTAGCTACTCTTAAACGCATTGCCTACTCGATGGTTTGATTTTACCCTGTATAATGTGAACAAAGACCCAAATTTAAGCTGTGATAGACAGAAATGTCATGATATATTATCAAACTAAAATTATTTAGCTAACAAAACTGTATATCACTTTAAGCAAACCAACCTGTAATTTATTATATATGATTCTTCTTCAAAAAAAGAAAAATTATATATGATTCAGTAAGAATTCCGGGAACTCAATAAATTAACAAAAAATTAAAAGAATAAATTCTTGGATACTACTGTTTATGGCATGAGCAATGAATCAAGATTAACTAGAAGGGGAAGAGGCTAAGCTGGAGTTACAAAAGGCATGTCCTCGGAAATATCGATACCTACTGTTTAAAACATGACTGTCCAAAACAAGATTTTGAGCCTTAACAAATTCAAAGCAAAATGGAAAGGAGAAAAACATAAAAAATAAGAGGAGAGATTGAACCTACGACCTTATGGTTGTTAATATCTACACACTCAAACCAACTGAACTTTCCAGCTGTTGTTTTTTAGCGAGAAGAATGAAAATTAAAAAGGCAGTAAAAACAAAACTGATGGAGTTTGGAGGAAACGACAGCGTTTGAAAAAAAATTAAGTATGGCCCATGCAGGTTCGAAATCTGCAACCTTCACATTATTAGCACGACGCCAGCTAAGCTAATAGGCCAATGCATTTGAAGAGCTAAATTTGAGCTTCTAGAATTGATATTAGGTTATCGTATTGGTCAGCAAACAAATTCAAAGCAAAACGGAAGGAGAAAAACATAAACGCTAAAAAAAAAGGTTTGAACCTCCGATCTGTGGTTAACAGCTCTAACAAATCGAGCTATTCCAGCTGATGTTTAATGTATTCAAACTAAATTTATTAATTAATTAAAATGGATAAATCCTTTGGTTTAGCAAAGTTGGATAAGGACCCTAGAAGATTAAAGTCTTTTTTGATTAAATAGAGATTATATTCTCATACCGTGATTTGAACTCATACAAAATAGGACAATATGAGTATCTTTAGCTACTAGGCCAATCATTGGATCTCAAAGATTAAATTTTTTTAATGATAACATTTGTATTCCTTCTTAAAGTATAGTAAATAATAATATTATAACTTTAGAATATTCTTATTTTTAAAAAATGTCAAATTAAATAACATCATTATACAAATAAAACAATCGAGGAGAACCACATTATTATTTTCACTACCCAACCTCGAATTAGACTTATGCATGATGAAATTTCCCATTCAATTGAGTAATTATTATTCTTTACTTAGAAGATGTCTTGTTTTTTTTACTAGACTCACCTTCTAATTTTAAGTTTAAAACCATACCAATTCGTTTCAAAATAAGACAAACTATTTTAATACTTACGTGATAATTAAATTTTTACTTGTATTAATACTTACAAAGCCAAATGGAACATAAGTATAATAATTAACATGTATGAAAAAGTAATTTCAACTGTTAGATGATAGAACACAATGTACTATTTATAAATACATATACTCTACCAATGTAAATCATACAACTCGTCTAAACTTTCATGAAAATAGCATGTATAAGTGATTGTAATCCCTTTGACATGCAATTTGAATATGTTTATTTAAAAATTTGTGATAATGAGAGCGGGCAAGGGGAGTTTTCATGAGATAGTGGCCTGAATTAGTGGAAATGTGACTATGGTTAATTATAATTGTCACGTATACAAGGATTTGATGTGTTTGCTTCAAGTGGAAGGCAAGGGTTACCCAATTTATATTTTTTCTATCCTAAATATATCGGAAAAAACACATTTTTTGGTATAATCATCGATATCCGATTCATTGACCGACTAATTCATATTGGATACTACAGAGGTCTAACATGAGGGCGACCCTCCCAACTTAGTTTGCTTCATTCACAATATTATGATTTGAATCTCTGGCCTTAGTTAAGGAACTTAGCTCCCCATCCCACTAAACTAATTGATAATTGAGTTTTTTATATGGGTTGATGTTGAATCAGAAATATGTTCGATTTTAATATGGTTCTGTTCGATTTGATATAACAAGTTTTATTATTTAAAAGGAAAGCCATATTGTAATAGTTTTTTTAATAGTAAAATTGTATTAATAGTGGAGAAAAAAACATCAGCCTCATTAAAAAACCTCCCTAAATTTTAGGCGGAAGAAAAAGAGTGCACGGTGTTAATGCTAGATACAATGAAACTTCACAATCCAATAACCTCTCGGGGTCTATGAAATTCTGAAACAAAATCCCAAAAGAAGCATCATTTACAGTAAGTCTCTACTAAAGGCAACATGACCAGCATACCAACTTAAAAAGCAAGCAGTAGATCAATCAAATTTAAATACAGCCAAATCTTCCACACGAGCAATTCCGCCTTTAGCTAGCTTATCTGCAAAAAGATTCAACTCTCTCGGGATATATTAAATGCACCAATTTAAACCTGCACAAAGCTTAATACACGAAAGAACAATGGGTTTAAAAGCTTCAGGAGTTGCTTGAGGCTTCATGATCCAATCCACAGCGAGTTTTGAATCGCTTTCGATGATTAACAATGCAGACTTAGCCCAATTGAAATTGCTGAACAGATCGCAAGCTTCTAATATGGCCATTAATTCTGCAGAAGTTGCATATTTTGATTGATTTGAAAAAATAAATGAGACATATTTCTTCATTGTTTCGCAAGCAACCACCTATATCGACAGCACCAGAACTCCCATCGACAGTCCCATCTGTATTGAATTTAACAGACCCCACAAGTGGGGAGGACCAATAACAAAGATTAGAATTTTTATTCATAGCATGAAACAGACTGAAATTACCTGAATTGCACATCAAAGAATTTACGGATAAACCATCTATAGGCCATTTAGCACAACACCACCAGCTAAGACGTAACAGACATAGATAAAAAATTTGATTAATGTCAACCTTCACACTTTTAAATACCACCTCATTTCTAAAAATCAGGATTGACCACGCGAAGCTGAGCTTTCAGATGTGCATAGATAGTTGAGAAACTGAGATTGAAGACCATTGTAAAAGCAATTCTCGGAAATTAGCAAGTATGGCTATTTGTATTTCAATTTGCTCTTTCGGCAGGCAAATAGAACTCCAACTCACCCAGTGTACGGAACGGGTATCTAATGATCCTCATATAAATTTAGCAATGAGACTGGATATGATAGAGCAAATCTGTTTCGGCATAGCAAAAATAGAAATAAAATAAATTGGCATGTTAGAGAGAACGTATTTGACCAAACAAACTCGACCGGCAAAGGATAATAATTTAGACTTCCATCCAGGTAACTTTGATTTTAATTTCTCCATAACTGGATCCCAAATCTGTTTGGAATTCTTTGAGTGACCCAAAGGCAATCCAAGGTACTTACAAGGAAACTTCTCACTATTACTAGGATTTAGTTTGATAAATTTACATATGAAGATAGTTTAAAAGAACTCTCCTTGACCTTTCCTCGTTACCACATATCCGAATTCTTATTAAACATACCACTAATACCGTACTAATGGACAATCTTTTCCATTGCTTCTATTCAATTGCAATTATGCTGAACTCTTTCAAGTTGTAAGCCGACCTTAGCTCAGTTGGTAGACCGGAGGACTGTAGTGAGTTTTCCTTAGTTTAAATCCATAGGTTGCTGGTTTGAATCCAGCAGGTCGGACTATTTATATATTTTGCTGATAAAAAAACTCCTTTGCTATAAACATGAATTCTCCACAATCCATTCGAAGATTTTTTACATTATACATGTCATGCATTAATATAAATATTATGAATAATTACATACATTGGCGGTGGATCTAGTTTAGGGTTCAAAATTTAGAAGTTTAGAATTTGAGGGTTAAAGTTAGAATTTAGTTTTAAGGAAATATCGTTTTTAGGGGTTGTGGTTAAAATTTAAGGTTTATGAATTAAAATCTAAATCACAAACCATATTACCCCAACTAACCCTTACCTCTAAACCCTAAATTCTAACCACAACACTTACACCTAAAACCGCTATAAAACCGACAGTTTTCACTGTTAGATCGGATACAACACTAAGCAAAGTACATGCATAAGCAAAAATTAAATAAAAAAGAAAGGAGTAAACGACATTTTACCAGAAACCAAACACTTTGATTAAATACAACAGTTTTTGAGAGATTGTTTCAGTATTTTTGATTAAATATATTATATGAATAAGTTATGGGGCGGATAAAAAAGAGATTAGATAGGTCTCCGGACACATGTGAATGATAAAACGAAGAACGATTTTATCCTTGCAGGTTGCTAGTCATTGATGATTTTAAATTTTGTATTTACAGCGACTCGTGGGGCGAGAATAGAGATTAAAATTCTTGATAGAGATGACTGCGGGAAGAGTACTTTTCGCACCTACCCCGCCTAATTGACATCCCTAGATATAATAAAGTTATCAGCCTCATTATTCTTCTTTTTCAACTGCTCTTCTTTTGCCTTCTTTCTTGCCCTTATCAACGGGATCAACACATCTTCTTGATTTCGACGAATTCGCAGCAACTTTTTCCAAAGCTTATAGAACAAAATCTTGGTAACTCTAGGCCACACATCGATCGAGTATGCTGAAACCTCCAAAATTCAATAGAAAATCACGCTGAACATCCTCAGTTCTTCTGATCTGTTCTTCTTCAAGCTTATCGCCAAAGCACATAACAAGCAAAACATGACGTGTCTAAAGTGATCCATCCACTACTCGAACTGGTTCGCCACTGCTTTGGGATTTGATAAGCTGTTTCTTGAGAATACTTAAAACCGAGAAGGACAGAATTTCAGAGGTAAGGTTTCTACGAAGAACGCTCCATGTAGGTCCATAGCCGGCTGAACTGATAGTATGTTGATTGCTAGAATCAATTTTGCGGAACGAAACAGGAGGGGGTCGATCACCAAAAACAGAACCTTTCTGGACTAAGGCCTGGTGAGCGAGAGAGTGACCACGAACATATATTAGAGGGGACGGACCAAGACGGAGAGTTATCATGTCACCGAACTTTGCGTGAATATGTCGGAGTTTTGACTTCCATCTCAGGTGCAGATTTACTAAGCAATATGACATTGCCTATGAAGGGAAAGGAAGGAGGACCTGGTGGGAGCTTGATGTTGGAAGATCCAATTTTACTGCAAATGAATTGTTTGGTGAGTAAAGTTTTCGGGCTCTATATGCCAAATAAATCAATAATAAAGCAAGATGAAAGAAAACTAAAAAGGGCAGCAAAATCTAAACTGATGGGATTTTGAGGAAACGGCGGCGTTTGGAAAAAATAAAAACAATGGCCCATGCAGGTATCGAACCTGCGACCTTCGCGTTATTAGCACGACGCTCTAACCAGCTGAGCTAATAGGCCATTTGATTTTATCAGCCGATACACAGCATTTATTAGCTAGAATCGGTATTGGGTTAATTTATGCTTGAACCTCCTACCTTGTGGTTAACAGTCATAAGCTCTAACCAACTGAGATAATCCAGCTGCTGTGTTAACTAAACTTATTAATTGAATAAATAGATAAATCCTTTGGTTTAGCACAGTTGGATAAGACCCGTAGAAGATTTTAAGTTTTTTAAATTTTAATGATAATATTTATATTCCTTAAGCTATAGTAGTAAATAATAATATTATAACTTTATAATATTCTAACTTTTTTTAAAAGTCAAAATTTTCATTCGTAAGTCTTATTTTTTACTTAGAAGATGTCTTGTTTTTATTACTAGAGTTTTTACCCACTTTCTAATTTTTAAGTTTAAAACTAAACCAGTTTTTTTAGAATAAGACAAACTATTTTAATACTAACTTGATGATTGAATTTATACTTGTATCAATACTCACAGAGCCAAACGAAACAATAATAATTAGGGTAAAATACACAAATGGTCATTAAACTATACCCAAAAATATAAAATGGTCACCGAACTTTCAAAAGTTATGTAATGAGCATCAAACTTTAGTTTTCATTACAAATGATCACCGAGCCGTTAAGTGCAGTTAAATGGATAACATAATAGTTAAAAAAATTGTATAATAACACATTTAATCTTGAATTCTCTATCTGCTAAAAAATTGAGATAAAACTCAAATAGTTTAAGAATTTATGCTTTAATCTATTAAAATTCGAAAGCATGATCTTTAGTGGGAAATCTCAAGCATTTCTCCAACGCCTAGGGGAACACTGGAAATTAACCACACTCGAGAAAATGTTTCAATTTTCATGAAAATGCTAAAAATGTGAAAATCCACAACTCTTTAAAATACTCTTGATTCTTTAACATCTATGATAATCGAGACGTATTTTTCAAAGTCTGAAGAATTCCATGATACATTTTTAAACGGTAAGTAAAATCTTTCGTGAAGTAATCTCGATATTATTCAACATCTAGAGGAATATCGAGAACCCACTTAACTGAAGATGATACCTTATTCTCCAAGCTTATCGTCAAAGCACATAATTAGGGCTAACCAGCAAAACATGACGTATCTAAAGTGATCCACTGCTCGATCAGGTTCGCCGCTACTTTGGGATTTGATAAGCCGTTTGTTAGTTGATGTCTTTAGGACTGTTGATATTGTTTTCTATTTTTAGTCATTTTGTTATTTGAATTTTAGTTTTTTCTAATGTTTAGGAGCATGTTGTTAGTGGGCCCAGTATGTCTTCTTTTGATAAAGTTTTGGGCGTGATTCAGAATGTTATTTTTACGCCATGAACTGAGCGTGCCGAGTCCTTATATTTTTCCACTATGCCGGAGGTAAGGAAATTTTTTTTAAAAAAAAACTAATAATTTTTTGGTAGCCATTTTTTAATATTAAAGTTATGTTGGTTGTCCTGTAGGTGGGGCGGTAATTTAAGTCATGTTGGTCTGACGAAAGGTCTGAAGGCTATCAGTCAGGACATTGAAAATGAATCCGAAAATGGGGTAAATATTCGAAGTTTGAATTTAGTATTGAATTTGATGTAAATATTTAAAATAAAGTTTATCAATTTAAGTTATAATTGTAAATTGTACAGTTTTTGTATAACGATCGATCTCGGCGTCCACCGGGTTGTGATACCGGTGGACATAGGCACCATTAGTTAAATTTTTTTCCTTTTTTTAAGTAGTATATAAAAAATTGAGTTGTAGTTTGTGTATATAAAAATTTGAGTTGTAGTTAAATTTGAGTTTTAATAATGCACATTAATTTCTGCGTGGTAGATATTTCACATTTAATTTTTTTTCAGTCGCTTTTGTTCTAATAATTTATTTACCGAGTCGATAACAAACGCGACCGAATAGAAATAAATATATTTTGAGATTTTAAAAGTTCATATTAAAAATATATTTTTGTTCAAATAATTTGCGTTTGATATGAACATTTATTTTTTCTGAATGAAGTATTTATAATAATTTTCTGGTGAAACTCGCGTCCTGTGAAACGCGAATATGTCATAAATTCGCGTCCTAATAAGCGCGAGATTTCTGACACGTCAAGACCAAATTCGCGTTGCACCGAACGCGAGTTTTACAATATAAATACCATGGTTCTAAATTGGCTGCGCACAAATCTTGACTTCGACCCAAATGCTCATAGCCCCACATCAAGTTTGCGATAATGAATCAACTTACTAAATACGAGCGATGACCAACCAGCATCATCGTCTGCATCGAAGCCAAGGTATTCTTGCGTCGCTAGGTTTGACTTTAACCTGAACCTACCACCAACCCATGAGTCACTGTACAATCCATATAGAGGAGGTGTCGGGCCATCATCATCAATGATACCGTACTCCCTTGAAGAATTCAATCCGTTTGATAATTTTTCATCTAGGAGCCACTTAACTTATATCCCTACTGTCAGCCCATCATCATCTACTAGGTCGTCCTACCTTGAAGAGTTTAACCCGTAGGATACTGGATATAGGCCGCATCAGCGCTCTCGTGATCAAGTTAGCAGTACACTGACGAGCAGGGTACAAGTTGTTGATGAAGCAGAGCTATACAGCTTTGACGGGGATAATTCTGATGAAGAACCACTTACAGAGGTCAAGCCAGATGGTGACGAGATGGGTTTATTTCCAGAAGAACCAACAGACCTTGACGAGCCCATCAGTATAGAGGATGATACAGAGGATGAGGCGGAAGAAGATACGGACAACGATAACGAAGCAGAACCTGTGAAAATGGTTGCCCGGTACAGTTATATTGCAACAGGCTGTAGCTTATCCTATTACGAACCACCATCCCACTTAACAACAGTGGATATGGAAGGATTTAACGATATAGAATTTCTAGAATTCCCACAGTTGGAGAATTACACTGAACGAAATGAGGGAGAATTGCATTATGGAATGGTCTTCAAGACAAAAAAAACTGGCGATAGCTGCTATTAAGCATTACAACATACGTAGATCAGTTACTTTCATAGTGAAGAAAACTGAATCCGAAAAATATATTACAGTATGTCCCCACAAGTACGAGGGATGTAACTGGAGGGTCCGTGTATCACGATCGAAAAGGATGAACAACCTATGGAAGATAACCAAATACGAAAGACCTCATACATACTCCGTCGGAAGCTTGAGTCAAGATCATCCGAACTTAAATGTGCACGTGCTTTGTGATCATCTCCTTCCACTCGTGAAAGCTAATCCACATATATTTGTGTTCGTATGTATAACTTCTATTAAATCTCAATTCACATATACAGTTAAATACGATAAGGTATGGTATGCAAGATATCGCGCCATCCAACAACTATATGGGCAGTGGGAGGAATCATACAACGAGTTGCGAACATGGCTGAAGCTGATGCAAAAATACAACCTAGGAACAGTCGTGGAACTTGAGACAATGTCGTCATACTACAACGATTGGGTTGTTCCTGGGGAATGCCATTTTTTTTGCCTTTTTTGAACATTTTCGCAATGCGTCAAGGCTTTCTGCCACTGTAAGCCGATGCTACAGATCGACGAAACTTTCTTGTATGGCAGGTACACACAGATTTTACTATTGGCAGTTGCACAAGATGGAAATAGAAAATATATTTCGATCGTATTTGCTATTGTTAAAAATGAAGATATCCCATCGTTGATGTTTTTTCTCACTAATCTGCGCAGACATGTCCTGCATCGTATTCTACGAGAAAAAGTAGACAGGATATGCATTATTTCAGATAGAGGCGGAGGGATTTGGGGATCAATCGCGCAATTGGGCCCATCTTGGGGACCTCTATTAATTCATCATTGGTACTGTTTGCGACACGTTACTGCCAACTACTACCAACGATACAAGAATGATGATGAGCGTATAATGGTTCTTCGTATGGGTAAGCCTCTCATTATCAAAATTAGATCTATTGTCATGCCATTTAGTATTATTTCTTATTTTAATATTTTATTTAATAGGAAATGCACATCGAGCTGATGAGTTTGAGGAACTGTTAGAGGAGTTGCGATTAAGAAATTTAGCTGGATATAATTATATCGTTGATATCCCGGGGGAGAAATAGCTGCGATGTTACGATGGGGGCATCGATATGGTCACATGACAACAAACTTGGCTGAGGCGATCAATTCGTCTCTGAAGGGAACACGTCATTTACCTATCACATCCGTTGTCAAGGCAACATATTATAGACTGGCTACCTTTTTTGCAACCCTGGGAAAACAAGCAATGAACTGGATAGAAGGTGGCCACAAGTTCCATCCAGATCTCCAGCAAAAATTTCAAATATCCATGTCGCACACAAATGCGATGGGTGCTATATGCTTCTCCCGTCACGAACACAGCTTTCAGGTTACTGAATATTCATGGTCTCTTGAAGGCATCATGCAAAACAATTACGTTGTTAACCTACGACGAAGAACATGTGACTGCAGACGTTTTCAGACTTTCAAGTACCCGTGTGCACACGCATTTGCTGCATGTGCATCTATTCATTTCGACACAATGACACTCGTTGAACCGGTATACCAACTTGAAAACATATTCAAGGTATACTGCAATGAGTTTCCTCCTATCGAAAATGAACACGATCATGCATTAGTTGACAATGAACTTAAGATACGGCCATATCATTCCCTGCGACGCAAGAAAAAGGGTCGCCCGTGCTCGACTAGGATTCATTGTGTCGAGGATATGGTTCCAAGAGAACGGACATGATAACCTAGGCTGTGTACGAAATGTAGAAACCCTAGACACGACAGGAGAAAATGTCCTCTTAGGACAGGGCCTCGAATCAACTAGTTGTTCTTCTAACTGTAATGTTTACATAATAAAAAGAAAAGAGTTCCATAGCATTTTATGGTCTTCTAACTGTAAACAACACCAAAAGGATCTGATAAACTATACCAAAATCGAATTACACATGCCTATCGACCATTTGTTTCTATGTTCTTCATGATATCAAAAATGACAACATAGCATTTTCAA
The DNA here is from genome assembly GCA_019671005.1 of Hibiscus mutabilis. NCBI lineage: Eukaryota > Viridiplantae > Streptophyta > Magnoliopsida > Malvales > Malvaceae > Hibiscus > Hibiscus mutabilis. The sequence goes on along the minus strand of CM033737.1, from coordinate 10,930,065 downwards.
TGCTATTTTTAAACCCGCTCTGTTTAAATAGACTCCCCAATTTTTAGACTATTGTAAAATTATGTTCTCGTATTATGACGTAAATGTTCAATAACTAGACAAAATATCACCCGTCGTTGCCCAAACTCCAATTAAACATGCCTACGGACACTTGTTTTCTTGTTACTCAATGAACAAAAACAAGGCCACATAGCGTTTTTAACGTAATATTTACCAACGTTTGGATACTTTATACTGGATTATTTTTACACCGTTTTACAAAGGGAATCCATAGTACGACGTCGATGTTCAATAATAAGAAAAATTATCACCCAACAAAGTGTAAATTCACGTAAAACATGCCTACGAATACTTTTTTTCATGTTACTCAATGAATAAAAACAAGGCCAGATAGCGTTTTCAATGCAATTTTTACCACCATTCGGATACCTTATACTAGATTATTTTTACACCGTTTTAAAGAGATGAATCTATAGTATGAGGTCAATGTTCAATAACAAGAAAAATTTCCACCCAACAAACTGTAAATTCACCTACAACATGCCTATCAAACCATGCATACTTACCAATTACACGACAAACTCCCATTCCATTAAACGCAAGTTTAGTGAGTAATTGACACGATAACTTCATACCATTTAGTCTCAATTTATCACAGAACTCGCGTTATGCTGAACGCGAGTTTCAATAACCAATTAAAATAAAATGACCATCATAAAAGCGGTGCCACATTAGCCAAAATCTGCGTCCACGTGAACACGAATTCAGAATCTGCATTCTGCATAACGCGAGTCGTGCCTAGGTGTGCCGAATGGGGGGTATTTTTTCAAATGTATTTCAAAAGGGATTAGTTATCAGATTTTTTCCAAAAGAAAATATTAAAACAATAAAGCCTTCCTTAAGAATAGTTAACAACCACCTACGAGCATGAGAATTGTTATACCACTTATCCTCCACCAATCAGATCTCTATTAAGAATGTCTTTCAGAAGCTTAACTTCCGACAATCAAAAGATTTCGCTTGTGTCAAGATCCCCAGAATCTCTCTATCTGTAGCATCAGCCTTAAAATTGTCTCACACTTCCCCAAAACCATCAATCTCGGGATAAGACCATAGTTAAGTTCATCTACCTCGTTAGTCGAGTCTACTATATGACACACATGTCTACCTGTAGGTGTAGCACGCTAATAGATGTTAATTATCTAGATATAGCCTTGACAATTGTCTATAAAAGGGTATCCCAACTCCTCCTTAAATAGCCTCGAAATGGACCAGCAAAGGACATGACCATTCATCTGTTGAAAAATTGTGAGGAAATAGCAATTTTAAGCCACAATTAGAGAAGGTAAAAGTAGAGATTCGAATAAAAATTTTATTGAGTCTTATTTTATTCTATGAGACCTTTACAACAGACTTAAAATGGTTGAGTAATGAATGAGAATTTGATGCTTAAAGTAAAGTAGTTGTGAATTGAGTAAGGAAGATAAAATCTCATTTATCTCACATGGATGAGATAAATAGAATGAGAAGTGTTTCTATACACTTACCCACTTTGTGATCATTGATTGACTTGAATAGAAATTGTGCTTCGCGCGCAGAGGGTACGAATCTAATCCCATTCGGGCGGGAGCACCCGCATGATGTGGGCGACGCGAATGTTTGGACTAGTCGGGCCCTTCGTGGACCTACAGGTATTTTATCTACTTCGAATAATTTTTTTCTTTATAAATGAAATATCTTTTTGAATATTTCGAATTTAAAAGGGGTAATTTCTGGCTTTCTTAAATTCGAATATTAAAAAGGTATCAGGTTCAATTCACGAAAATATATCTATTTTAAAATGACAGTAATTGACTATTTTTGAATTAAATCGGATTGAGGGTAAATGACCATTAATACGAAATATTTCATTTTCAATATTTTTCCTCCATTTCCCTATAAATACCGAGTCATTTTTCAGTTTTCATATCATCTCTAAAAACTTTCTCTTCAAAAATCTCTAGTATTTTCAGTGATAGGCAAAGACAAGGTTCTATTTGTGATCTCTACAGTTGTGCTACTATTGAAGATCATCTTGTTATTTTATCCCGAGAGACTAACGACTAATGAAATCAAGCACCAAGAGAGATGTCGAAATCTGTCTTAAGGAAACTGCGTTCATGCAAGCCTCAACACGTTTCCAACTTCAGTTAAATTGATTTGCTAATTTTGCATATGTTGTATCGTTCTATATTTTTTCTGTTTGTTTAATAATAAATCAATATTACTTTTATTGTTTATTATTTGTTCTTGGATTAACACTAATTGTCTAATAATCTTAAGACAAAATTTTTAAGTTTTGATCCAAGACGAACATATCATCGTATTGGTAACCACTACAAAGTTGTAGTACGTGTTGGTGGCCACGTTTTCAATATTTTGCCTCCTCTATTCCCATATAAATACCGAGCCATTTTTCAGTTTTCATATCATCTCTAAAAACTTTCTCTTCAAAAATCTCTAGTATTTTCGGTGATAGGCAAAGACAAGGTTCTATTTGTGATTTCTACAGCCGTTCTACTGTTGAAGATCATCTTGTTATTTTATCCTGAGAGACTGACGACCAATGAAATCAAGCACAAGAGAGTGGTCGAAATCTGTCTTAAGAAAACTGCATTCGTGCAGGTCTCAACACGTTTCCAACTTCAGTTAAATTGATTTGCTAATTTTGCATATGTTGTATCGTTCTATATTTTTTCTATTTGTTTAATAATAAATCAATATTACTTTTATTGTTTATTATTTGTTCTTGGATTAATGCTAATTGTCTAATAATCTTAAGACAAATTTTTTAAATTTTGATCTAAGACGAACATATCATTGTATTGGTAACCACTACAAAGTTGTAGTACGTGTTGGTGGCCACGTTTACAGGCTAAGAAAACCCTGGTTTTAGGGAATCTACTTTGGTGGTTGAATACTTTTTCAATGGGTCAATGGTGGAAACAAATATTTAAGGTTATATGGCTACTATATGATCATAACGATTTATAATCTTTGCGTGTAGTTAAGCAACATGTGGTATACACAAATGCAAATTATGATCATATGGTTCGCGAGACAACATCATCAATTCAATAGGTTTGTACGGAAATTACCATATAGAATTCTAGGTATCGTTTTTAATCCTTTTGTTACCACCATTAGTCATGGTATTATTAAAGTAATATTCTATAGTTAATTTTGGTCCTTAATATGGTATGAATTATGGCATGAAAAGGAATATCTTATGTCTTGTATAATAATTTCTATAATTATTATTACTTGTGTTTTGGAAACACTATGAGTTATTATTTCTACTAATACTTTTCCTTGAGAAATTATAGAGACGAATGGGATACTCAGATGAAATCGTGATTTGTTTGGAAAGAAAGATGTCGTAAATAATTCGTTTCGGGAATTAATTCCTGCCATTTTAACGAGTTTAATTGATCTTCCAAACGAGAATCAATAAAATTAAAATCAAAGGGTTAATTCCTTTTGATTTTTGTTTGTTAAACAAATTTAAGTTGGATTGATATCTCTATTGTTTAACAGAAGATATAATGGAAATAGTTTACTAATTTTTTTCTTCACTCGAATCTTGCATTCATTCTAATTTTGGAAAAGAAAATAAATCATTTAATTTATTTTTAAGAGAATATTGTATGATTCTAACATTATGGGGAAAATAAATCATTGAATTTATTTCCGTGAGAGGGAAAATAAATCATTGAATTTATTTTCGTGAGAATCTTGTATGATTCTAACATTGCGGGGAAAATAAATCATTGAATTTATTTCCGTGAGAATCTTGTATGATTCTAACGTTGAGGGGAAAAAGAACTTCCTTAAGCATAAGAGAATGAAACTCATAAACGGTAATTGAAAGACAATTTGAAAGTGCATGTCTAGGCTTCTCGCCTAATACTCAATGATTGAATAAAGAACAACTCAGTTATCTTCAAATATAACATTTTACTAAATTATCGAATCATAATTGGAGTCTGTTGTTGCCCGGAAGATCATGACAATATTGTGCTTGCCATATACATGCTTGTGCCTTTAGCATCTCTTGGTAGTTTTGTATTACTGAGCTTTTCCAAGCTCATGTTGCTCTTTACCATCCCACGTTAAAATATTGATCATGATGCATTTATTGACATCAGCATAGGAGTTCATTCAATACTACTTGCGGAGTAGGTACCCGTATAATTAGGTGGCATGTATGTCATGTCTTATTTTTATACAAGCGTCTGAAACTTGTATTTGTAACTTGTATCATAATTTCTATTTCGTTGTTTGAATGATTTTTGAACTAGTATTTTTAATCCAGAACTCGTGTTATGGTTTTAAATGGTTTGGCAATTTATTTTACCTGAATTTTTAATATGGGTCACTCAGGTGACCCGAATGTGACACCTTAGATTGGATTAGGCTACCCGTATCGATCTGTGGGTTTTATATTTAGTGGTATCAGAGGTTAGAGTTAAGTTTTTTTGGTAGATCGACCGATCGTCTGTCGTAGAGTGTCTGGTGAATACATGCCTTTAGATTATAACCGTACTCTTCTGAGCCAGAACTATGATATCGATTCCTTTTTATTGTAATAATCGGTATTCCTGAGTAATCTATTCGTTAGAGCTTGATTTGTGCTGGCAATGAATGGCATTAGTGTTCGTTTGTGTTTTGGAATTCATGTGATGGATTTGAATATGGATAAAGTACTTGAAATGATTGGTGCCTATGAAAATAAAGATTTGATTCAAATTGAAAATATTTTTTGAATTCGATAAGTGTCGAGCCTCATACCTCGGTGTTATTCAACCAACATCAAGTTATGCATATAAGGCTCTAGGACGGAAATGGTTTATCAGGTTATAATGATTATGTTTGAGAATATTTTGGTAGAAATCAAGTAGAATTATGAAAATTAAAGGAATGTGTCCGTATGTGTGGCAAAATCCTAATTTTAAAGTGATTTTGATATATTTGAAAGAACGTTTATGTCTGAATGTTGCACTGAAGGTTAGCAAATGATACCCTCCCAAAATTTCAGTTATCTTGGATTAGCATGAAGAATGACAATTCTTGTAATACCCCAAATTTTACTAAGTTGATTAAGGATTATTTAATACTAATATTATAACTTAAAAGCTCACTTAGTGACTAAAATGACAAAATGCAAAAGTTAGGATTTCTTTAATTATGGGTTTTGGAAAAGAAATTTCTAAGGTTTAAAAGTATCAAGTGATAGATAGTGAGCTAATAGGGTACTTTCAAAGTTTGGTTTAAAATTTGAGGAAAAATTGGAATGGGAATTGAAGATTTAAAACTCAGTGACCAAAATAATAAGTAGTCAAAACTTGTGTGGTACAAGACTAAATATGAAAAGTTGAAAGACTAAGTTGTAATTTCCCAAAAGATAAGGGTTTTTATTTCATAAATAAATAGATCACCTAAGGGTGTGGATCGAATGTGAAGATTCTAGTTTGATCCGGTGTTTCTATTATTGGGAAATTTCAGTCAAAGTTTAGATGGAATTCGGATACCTGAATTGAACTAAAAAAAATTAATTATGAGATTTTATCATATGATAAAGGAATGTTATAAAATTCCATTACAAATATTTTGAGTAAAGGTTTAATTATCGGTATATCGGATTGAGTGAGAAATTTTAGAAACTGATTCAAAAGCCATGAAAAAATTCATAAAATATTATTTTATGAATATTTTATTATAGTTGGTTGGATTCTAACTAGATTTAGTTAGAATCTTACAAAATGGCAAACTAGATGAATTTGTGAATAGTTGAGGGCAAGTCAAGATTAAATCTAGGCCATTGGATAAAGGATGATGACATTTGGCATGAATTGGAGCATTTGATACTAGATAAAGATATTTTATATTATATGAAATAAATTATGCCATTTCGCATAATAAGAAGTAAAAAGAAAACGAAAGATTGGTTCTTCATTTCCCCTTGTTGCCGTGAGAATTGGGGGAGAAGGGAAGAAAATTTTCAAGTTCAATTTTCACGCATTTAGAGTTGGATTCAAGGTTAGTTCATGAAATACAAATTTGTTCTTCATTGAATTCTCTTGCATTTGGTGTAAAAAATTCATGGAATTGTTGAAGGAAACTCTTGAATTTTGTGGAGAGATAATTTAGGGTTTAGGGATTATTTAATTTAAAGCTTTATTTTGATGAATCCAGCATTGTAGCATTGGAATTAAGCTTAGATTTTATTCAATTTGATGTTTTTGATACAAAAAACACTAACCCTAAGATTTAGGGTTTCAATTGGAATTATGGAATTGATGAGGAAATTGATGTATTTGTGATTCAAGAAATCTAATTTTGAAGTTAGAATGAAAAATCCTTACTTGGAAGATTAAGTGACCATTTCGGTAAAGAGGAAAGATTTGAAGAATTATTTTTAAATTTTATTTTGAAAGAAAATGATGAATTTTATGTGTAATTATGTTATTAATGATGTTAGAGACATGAAAATGAAGTTAGAATGCTAAACCGATGATTAATCGCATTAGTGACCATTTTGACAAATTGTCAAACTTGAATGGTCTATTCGGCAAAGAGGATATGTAGAAGGAATAAATCTAATTTTTATTTAAAATGATGGAATTAAGGTATTAATGTTGATTTGAGGACTAATTTGCAAAGTTAAGAAGCTTGAATCCTTATATTGGAAATTTGGTGACTATTTTGACAAATCAATAGAAATTAGAGGAGCAAAGGTTTAAGCTTATTTCGAATAATGATGTAAAGAGAACATAGGAATACAATCTTTATTCTAGAAATTTTAAGTAAAGTGATGGGACTAAATGGACAAGTAGAGAAATAAGGAGAAGTTGTGTAAATTAGAAGTTATTCATGGAAAGTTATGTTGGAATTTGAATTATGACAATAAGTTTAAAAATTCGCCATAATATCTAAAAAAAGGTTAGATGATGAATTTTATACCAATGCAAATATTTGTTAGTCTAGTTTCGTTTCCAACAAATGGAAACTGATTTCGAGTTTCGTGTTAAAAGATATGAAATTTTAATCGAATGAAGGTCAGAAAAAAATTACAGAGCAGTTTCTGCTTGAACAACTCTGTGACGTGAATGTAAGGAATTTTCATAATTTTTATAGATTTTATTAATTTATGTGGCTTATAGCGTTAGAACCGTTATCGAATTTAGTTTCTCCAATATGAAGGAAATTAAGATCCAGTATGCATTCTGCCCTGTATAAGTAAATCTTTGAAGGTAGCGCAACCTGTTAGAAAATGAAATTTGAAAAATTTTGTATTTAAATGTTAGTTAGCAAGCTCGGAAGAATTATTGAAAGTTCAAATTGGTCACTAAGGACCATAATGAGTTCTTGAACAATACAAGGAAAAATGAAAATATTTAGAAATTTAATATTCGAATGATCATATTAGACAACATATTTAAGGTATTGTTAGATTTGAATCTAATAAATATATTATTTTATTCATGTGGTTAATGAAGTCAAGTCCGAATTAGAGAAGGTTCGAGGTACTATGAAAGAAATGATCGAACTAGGACTTAGTGAGGCATTTGTGTTAAGTGGCCAATGTGAGTGCATTTTTACCTATTTTATATATATGATTGAGGAAGACTTGTGATAAGTCGACCTTGATATTAATGAAAATGTATGTTGGTCAAAGTTATGCAAATGGCATGAAATATTAAATGGCATATGTGATACATTGATATGGCATAATGATTTATCTAAGATAAATCAGATTTTAGATATTGGATATGAACTGCCTAATATCAACTTATATGATTTATATTGATGCTTTGAACATGGAATGTTGATTTTGCCCAAGTACTATTGTGAAGTTTTTGGTATAATTGGATATCCATAGAGTCTTGGCAGCTGCATGATAGCACTACGGTGCATTCCAGACACTTCGGTGTTGACTTCAGAAACTATGGTGTTGTTTAGACACTTCGGTGTCAACTAGCAACAAAGGTACGATAATGAGGGCAAAGGACCTCGAGTACGTATTCATCATTAGACGCTACGGCATTGTAGACACTACGGTGTCAGTTATGATGACTCGTGTACCGTAGTATCACATTATATTGTACTTTGGGCTATAATACATAAAATAAATTTATGCAAGCAGTTAAGCTAAAAAGCTTAACAAATATTTGATTAATAAAATAAATGTTTGATGTTATGATATAAACTGAAATTGGGACCCACTTGCCATTTTGTAGGAACGGTATTGCACTGTTATATGACTGAAGAATGACCTTGATAAGTCAGTTTTATACGATTCTATATTTTTATATGATATACACAGTATTTTGTTTATTTATATTATTTCTATACATTGAAATACTTTACTTTAATTTAAAGTTGTCTCACTAAGTGAATACTTAGCGTGTGTTGTTTCACACGTAGGTTATTGGAAACTTACCGGGAGAAGAGTTAAGCATGTTGATCAAGTTGCAATCTACCAAACATCAGTAAGACATTCTAATTTATGATATTCTCTAGTGGGCATGTATCAATTTATTCGTTAGTTGTTTAAAGGTAAAATTTTTTAATTATCGTTTATCACGTAACGATTTAAAATTCAAGAAAGTGCCTAGGCAGTATACCTAGTTTTCAACCTAAGTTATATATTATTTTAATAACCGACTAACATGTTTTATAAGTCAATTCAGGGTAAAAACTAGCAATATGCAGATAGGTTATGAATATTTCGAAAGTTGAAAAAGGGTTATTTTATAATCTAGTTTTATGTCAGATCTTCAAAAAACAATTTACAAGTCTAGAACCCTGTTAAATAATATTGTGGCATCTTTAATGTGTATTCGTACTACGAGTATACATTGAGGGTGCTACATTTAGTGGTACCAGAGCTACAAGTTTAGTCGGTTCTTGATGTTAAACCAAGTTTGTTATAAGTTTGTCAGTAAATACATGCCCCTAGAATGTCATATTACTGATGTGTTGATTGTATGACTTGAAGCTGCTCCTCATTAGCATAAGATAGAATAAGATTATAGTAAGAAAAGTAAGACGCTACCCGATTTCTTCAATCGACGAATCTCAGAGGTCAAGAAATGACTCACTACAAGTATAATGAAGTAAAGTATGTATTGTTCTCGACTTCTAACTCAAGAGTAGCGTTGTTTTCAACGCATGCAAAATTTAAACAAATGATAAGAAAAATCAAATGCAAATGAGTTAGTCAGAGAGGTCACCACCTCAAATGACTAGTTTCCTTTGAGCCATTTGCTTGGTCCCTTTTCTGGCTCGTGGCTTTCGTTGACGTGAGATTGGTGGTGCTTTCGAAACCGTTGTCTCTTTGACCTCCTTAACCAGCTCATCCTCTTTGGCAGCCTCCTCTAGGTCAGAAGCTTTACACTTTGCAGTAAATTTCGATAGTGGGGTCGAATGAGACTTCATTGATGCGGACGTCAAGTCATCTGAATCTAAAAAATCATGAAGAGATTCAGTACAGGGTCCTTTCCTTTTTGTGGAACTGTAGTTGCCTCGATAATGTTACTCGACATAGGCACAGATTCAGATGCCGGAGCAAGCAGTGCAGTAGGGAATACGGGAAAAGAAATAGTGTTTTCAGGATAATTCTCCAGGATTACTCTCATCAAGGCTGCTTCCCGGTCCTTCATGTAACGCATAAACAACAATTGGAGTTCTTCCATCTGGTCCAATCGCCGTGTCAAAAGACAGAGGATTTTAGGAATCCTTTCTATACTTGCCGTAGCATGTACACTTGTCATGGCATGTGCACTTGCCGCGACATGTTTGGTTGCCTTGGCAGTTGATGGAACAGAGGATTTCTTTACGATGGGAGGTTCTTTTATCGGTTCCTCATGCAGCAGACGCAGACATTGGCTCCTAGACCACTCGTTCCTCTCGGACAATTTCTCGCACATAACATCAGTCGATACATGTTCATTTTCACACAATCGAGATATCAAATTAGGGAAAAAGAGTGCTCCCATATCCTTCTTACTACAAGCGTAGATTTCATCGACAATTATCTTCACAATATCAATAGTTCGTTTGTGCAAAATAGAATGAAGCAATAATAAACAAGAATAAGAAACAATGGTATTATTGGTAGTAGGCATCAAACTAGTTTTTAGGAAATTAATCCATAGTTTTCGAGGCCAAGTTTTAACAAGATACGATTTACCGTGCTCTTCAAGGCTCCATCATTCTATGTGGCTCCCTCTACGGTAAGATCTTGGAAAACTTTCTCCAGTTCTTTGGCTATGATGTTCTCAACAAACTTGGGATGCTCATCCTTCTCTACATAGAGCCCATAGTATACTTTGATGGCAGCGACATCATCAAGAATCGCTTTACCTCGCACAAAAACACAAGGGTTTTCTTGATTTGAAACATGCGCATAAAATTCCCTTACCCACGAGATGTTGCCCAATTTTGGTTGTTCGCAGAAGATTTTCCATTTATGATGCTCGATTATCTTGAACATTGAAGCTTCAATCCCATAATCCTCGAGGGAAACATCATATTTGAACCCTTGCTCTTCCCATACCCTTTGATTTGTGAACTTAGCAAGGTGTCTCTTCTCAATTGTCTGAGATGCAAACCGCTGGAAAGATGGCTCGAGTGCTCTTGAAGAACTTGCCTTAGGCATAGTCTTGATATTCTTGGCCATGGCTTTTTTGGTTCTTGATTGGAAAAAAAGACAAAGGAAACAAGAGGGAAACTTAAGAGTTACAAAAGATGAAAGAGTAAAGTAGGAAAGTTGGAGTAGATGGGAAATTGATGGTTGAGTGAAATTTTGGTAGAAGTGATGGATAGATATGCAATCAATATGGGAAGAGAAGATAATGATGGAGGGGTGGTGCGGCTAGGGTATAAGAGGAGAGAAAAATTGTTGGGTGAAAAAAATTCACAAGGGTGATTAAATTCCTTTGAAATAGACGAAAATTTGAATCCCCTAAATCAGCCTATTATCCACTTCAAGGGATAGATTTCAATCAAATGAAATTCTATCTTAAGCCCAACTCCTTCTTCTTTGAAACTCTTATCCTAAAATTCAAACAAAAACCAAAAAGATAATATTAAATAAAACTACATCAAAATAAAAAAGGAAAAGATAAAGGAAATATCAAAATAAAATAAGTATAACAACTAAATCAAATAACAAGAAAGGATAAAATTCTAAAATCTAAAAATAACAGAAAATAAAGTAAATAAAAAATAATATAAAAATAAAAGTAGTAAATTAAAAATAAAAAGTCTCCTTATCGCGAGTCACATGTGCACCAACGTAGTGCTTCAACAGTTGTCCGTTAACCTTGAACTCATATCCATCTACTATCGATTTAACTGCCACAGCCCCATGAGAACAAGGTTTTACAACCTCAAACGTCCCAGACCATCTCGTCTTCAATTTCCCGGGAAAAAGCTTAATGCGAGAATTGAAGAGAAGAACTAATTGCCTTGGCAAGAATTGCCAACGCTTGGTTTTTTCTTTATAGATCTTGGAATTTTCATATGCTACGGCAAGGAACACTTCTATCTCATTTAGGTCCAGTAGACGTTTTGCCCTGCACTTTCCCAATCTATATTCATGTTTTTGATAGCCCAGTTGGCCTTATGCTCGATTTCCACCGGTAGATGGCAAGTCTTGTCGTAGACAAGTCTGTAGGGAGACATGTCTAAGGGTGTCTTGTAGGTTGTTTGATAGGCCCAAAGATCATCATCAATACGCAAAGACCAATCCTTTTGAGAAGGATTAACAACTTTCTCAAGGATCCTCTTCAATTCTCGGTTGGAAATTTTAGCTTGCCCATTTGTCTGTGGGTGGTATACCGTGGCAATTTTATGTGTCACTCCAAGGCGCTCCAATGTCTTGGCAATTAGTTTATTTTCAAAATGTGTGCCATCATCATTAATAATTGCCCTTGGTGTCCCAAACCGTGTAAAGATATTCTTCTATAAGAATTGTTGCATTATCTTTGCATCATTCTTGGGGAATGCACTTGCCTCCACCCATTTGGACACATAGTCCACAACGAGTAGAATATAGAGTTTGTCGAACGATGACGAAAAAGGCCCTATAAAATTGATACCCCATACGTCAAACAGTTCAACCTCAAGGATATTCTGCAATGGCATCTCATGTCGCCTTGATATGTTTCCCGTTCGTTGACAACGATCACACCCCTTGTAAAAATCATGGGCATCTTTGTAAAGAGTAAGCCAGTAAAAACCTGGCTGTAAAACTTTAGCTGCAGTACGAGTTCCACCGAAATGGCCTCCGTAGGGTGAAGAATTGTATTGTCGGAGCACATTTTGTTATTCCTCATCAGGGACACATCATCGTATGACCTGATCTGTACATTGTTTAAACAATAGAGGCTCGTCCCAATAATAATGCTTAGCATCATGTCAGAACTGCTTCTTCCCTTGGTGAGTAAGGACATAAGGTAAAATACCACTAACCAAAAAATTTACTAGATCTTCATACTAGGGCGTTGTCGAGGCAACTAACAATTGCTCGTCTAGGATGCATCATGGATCTCTAAGGAGTCATTGTCTATATCCCCCCATCCAGCCTTGACAAATGATCATCAACATAGTTCTTTGTTTTGTTCTTTTCCTTAATTTCAATGTCAAACTCTTGTAAAAGCAATATCCAACAAATTAAACGAGGTTTGACATCTTTTTTAGCAATCAAATACTTAATTTCTGAATGGTCAGTGTAGACAATTACCTTTGTACCAATCAAGTAGGAATGAAATTTGTCAAATGCGAAAACTACAACTAGTAACTCATTTTTCATCGTGATGTAATTCAGTTGAGCATCGTTAAGAGTTTTACTAGCGTAGTATACCACATGGAAAATCTTACCTCTCTGTTGTCCTAGAAAAACTCCTACCGCGTGATCGCTCACATCACATATGAGCTCAAAAGGTAATGTCCAATCAGGGGGAATGACAATGGGTTCCGTGGCAAGTTGCTTCTTAAGGGTCTCAAACGCCTTGGTACAAGATTCATCAAAATTAAAAGCCTTGTCATGTTCAAGCAAATTACACAAGGGTTTAGAGATCAAAGAAAAATTATGAATAAACTTTCTGTAAAAACCTGCATGTCTAAGAAAACTTCAGATCCGTTTGACTGAATTTGGTGGCGACAATCTTTCAATCACGTCCACATTGGCTTTGTCTACCTCGATTCACTTCGATGAGATCTTTTGTCTGAGCACTATACCTTCATCCACCATAAAATGACACTTCTCCCAGATTAAGACTAGGTCAGTTTCTTCACAACGTGCCAACACCTTCTCCAAATTGCCAAGGCAATTGTCAAAGCTGTCTCCAAATACTAAAAAATCGTCCATGAAGATTTCAAGGAAATCCTCCACCATGTCAGAGAAGATTGCCATCATACATTGTTGGAATATTGTTGGGGCTTTACATAGTCTGAACGACATTCGTTGAGATACATATGTCCCATATGGGCACGTGAAAGTAGTCTTTTCTTGATTCTCCGGTGCTATGGCAATTGGGTTATACCCTGAGTTTCCATCAAGAAAATAATAAAACGACTTACCTGCAAGAAGGTCAAGCATTTGGCTAATAAATGGTAAAGGAAAATGATCTTTCCTAGTAGCTTTATTTAACTTGCGGTAATCCATACAAACCCTCCAATCAGTGACGGTTCTAGTTGGAATGAGTTCATTGTTTGCATTACTTACCATTTTTATACCTTCCTTTTTTGGTACACATTGTACCGTACTTACCCATGCACTATCGAAAATAGGATATATGATATCGACATCAAGCTACTTGATGATCTCTTTCATCACAACTTCATTCATGGCAGGCTTGAGCCTCCTTTGTGCCTTAATTGAGTTTTTATGGCCGTCTTCTAACAAGATCTTATGCATACATACTGCCGGACTGATTTCCTTCAGATCTGTAATTGACCAACCTATTGCCTTTTTGTGCAGCGTCAACATGGCAATCAATCTTTCTTCCTGTTCAGGCTGCAACTTAGAAGAAATGATTACAAGCAAAGTTTTATTGGTTCCTAAATAAACATATTCAATTGCTCTGGCAATGGTTTTAACTCTAAAATAGGGGCTGTTCAACAGAAGGTTGCTCAGGTTTACGTTCCTTACTTGAATAATCAAGAGATTCGAAATTTTTACCTGGTCGACTTACCATCTATTTCACTTCTTGATGTGCCTCAGTTTCCGATTACACAGGCTCTTCCGTCCCGACAAGTAAATTGCCCTGGCAATATTCTTCTATGTCAAAATTAAATTTTGCGGTGGCCTGAATGACTTGGCACTCTTCTGGATTATCAGCATGTTTCAAGGTTTTAAAAACATTGAGTGTGACTTGCTGATCATTCACCCTCATGATGAGATCTCCTCTCTCGACATCAATCAAAGTCCTTCCCGTTGCTAAGAATAGTCTCCCAAGAATAATTGGCGCGAACTCATCTACTTCACAATCCAAAAAGTCTACGGGAAAAATAAACTTATCCACCCTTACCAAGATGTCTTCGATTTTTCCCTCAGAATGCACATAAGTTCTATCCGCAAGTTGTAGCATGACTGTAGTGGTATCGCCTTCTCTATGCCCAATCTTTGAAAGATAGATTTTGGCTAAAGTTTATGCTTGCTCTGAGATCGCATAATACCTTTCTAATATAGGCCGATTGCACAAGGAACTGTAAAACTGCCAGGATCTTTCAATTTGGGTAGAAAACGGTTGTGCAACATTACCATACACCCCTCTGCCACAACAACTATCTCGAACTCTTCGAGCCTAGTTCGCTTAGAGACAATGTCTTTAAGGAACTTAGCGTAGTTTGGCATTTGTTATATTGTTTCAACCAGTGGTAAATTGATGTAGACTTGCTTCAAGATGTCAAGAAATTTCTTGAACTGATATTCGTGGTTCTGCCTCTTCAGCCTCTATGGGAATGGTGGTGGAATTCTGATCTCTTCATCTTTTCCTTTCCCATCCAATTTGGAATTCTTGGATGGACTTGCCGCGGCAAGTGGACTTGTCGGGGAAACTACTGAAGGTTCATCATCAATGATTGCCATGGTATTATTACTGGCTATATCTTTTTGGACAGAATTACTATCATTTGACTGGATTGGTTCCTCATTTTCTTTTGGTCCACTTCGGGTAGTTATCATCTTACACTATCTTAGCCTGTTCATCGTACAACTTCATTGTCGCTGGGCAAACCTCCTTGTGGCCTTGTATTTAGAATTTGAAAGGCTTGTTGCACGCTCGAATTGATCTCCAATTACCGTCAAGAGGGTTGTTTTTTATCCTTTATTGAATTGGCTAAAATTGATAAAATGGTAGACAATTTGCACAATGATTTTAGAGTGGTTCGACTACCCAACCGAGTCTACATTCACTACCTTAGCACACCACTAAGGATTTCCCAATTCACTATGAATTCTTCCCTTTTCAAGGCTTAGGAGGAAACCTTTACAACCCTATCTTTTTCCTTGGCTAAGATAGAACCAACTCTAGTTTTTCACTCAAGGCTAAACTATAACCTCTCATTTTACAAGGAATTTGTTTGGTAAACTCAATACCTCACAAAGGTGGGTGTTTACAAAGATTAATCTCACTACAAAGAGTACAAATGATTTACAATGAAGCACTCTCTAAAATATGTACAAGAGAAATGAAGGAATTTGCTTTGGACTCATATTCTCTTGATCATCATGCTTAGATAGTTTCTCTAACCTTATAGTTTCTCTAACCTTCTTCAAGTGTCCAAGGTCTTCTTTTATGCTATGGAATGAGTTCTTAGCCGTTGGTGACCGTTGTGGATGAATTAAAGCCGTTGGGGAACATTTTCCAACCAAATCTACTAGTTTGCATCATAGGGTATCAATACTCGGGTAAGGGTATCGATACCGGCCTAATTTGGAAATAACCATTGGAGCCTAAGTTTGACTGGGGGTATCGATACCATGAAGAGGGTATCGATACTGGTTGTATGGTACCGATACTGACCATGCAGTATCGATACCAAAAATTAATTCTAGAATTCTTAAAAGCAAAGGGGTATCGATACCAGGCAAAGGGTATCGATACCGAAGGTACGGTATCGATACCAAATGCCTGTTTTTGACATTTTGAACCTATAAAAATTGCGTTTTTGACTTTTAAAAATTCCAAAATAATTTCAACATATTTTTCAAGTTATTTGGACTTAAAATTAATTTAGCAATATTTTTAATTTAGTACAAAAAACATTTTTCAATTATTACATCAAAACAAATATCCTAACAATCTCCCCCTTTTTGATATAATAAAACCAACTTGAAAAATTATTTTTGAGATTCTCCCCCTTCGTAAAATAATTTTTGAATAAGAAAGTATAGATTCAAAATAGTTAATAGCCCCCTCTTATTCATTTGAAAACTTAATTTTTCAAAATCTTCTCCCCCTTTTTGTTATATCAAAAATGGTTCAAACTAAGTGTGAAAACTTTTAAGGTCTATAACAATGGATAGTTTAAAACATAATTTTGATAAAAATAAGAGTTTTGTTTTAAGATGGCTCCCCCTTACTCAATGCATTTCAAAAATAATTGACACTTAGAAGATATTGAATTTCATAATTGGATCAAAATAAGTCAAGAAATTCAATTATCCAAGACTTTAAAGTAAAAGAATAGATAACCAAATAAATAGAGAATTGGTATAGAGGTTACCCATCTTCTTCATTTGTGTGACTAGAGCATTTCTATATCTTTGCTTTGCTTACCATTGCTCCAAAAACACCTACAAAAGACATTTACTTGATTTTCGGTATCCAAATTGCTTTGGATCCATTTACATTTGTCACAATGTCTTTAGTTCCCTTAGGAACCCATACTTGTCTAATCCTATATGATTTTGTTTTCTTTATAGGAAAAGTATGTATGGAATGACCATGATAATGACAATGTGAGCATTTTGTCATTATGTGACAAGATGAATTATTTGAAATAATTTCTTTTTCTTTTGTTAAGCTTTCAAGCTTAACTTTCAAATCAAGATTTTATTTTTCTAAACTTTTATTGCTTGTTTTTGAAAACTCTAAATCATTTTTCAAATTTTCATTTTGGTTTTCAAAATCCAACTATGTTTTTAAAAGAAAATCATTCTCAATTTCAAGTTTAGAAATTATTTTCTTAAATTTGGAATTCATGGTTTCAAATTCCAAAAATAATTCATCGAATGCATCTTGCAACTCCTCAAATGAATATGAATTTGGATCACTAGAGTTAGAAGATACCTAGAGTCAAAACACCATCCACCTTGGGTGATTGGAAGAGGTTAGCACAAGATGGGACTCCATCTTTCTTTTCTTCTGTGACATAAAACTTCTCAAGCTTCTCCCAAAATTTTTTAGC
This sequence comes from Hibiscus mutabilis, assembly GCA_019671005.1. Lineage (NCBI taxonomy): Eukaryota > Viridiplantae > Streptophyta > Magnoliopsida > Malvales > Malvaceae > Hibiscus > Hibiscus mutabilis. The sequence goes on along the minus strand of CM033737.1, from coordinate 10,912,602 downwards.
AGTCTTGGATGGGGAGACCTTCTTGTAAATTTCTTCATTAAGGCCATAAAGAAGAATGTGCGTTGCTTTAGCATTTAGCTTTGCCTTCGTGTCGTTTGCACTCCTTTGCCTCTTCTTCTTCTTAGAAGCTTCCAATTATCCATCTTCGATGATATCCCAAATCTCAAAATCAAGAGACTTGATGAAATACTTCAATAAATTGCTCCATTGGAAGTATGCTTCTCCTTTGAAGAGCGGAGGACACGAGATAGAGGGGCATTCTTCAAATCTTGCCATTTTCTTGAACGGTGGACTTCGAGCAATGGATCTTTACTCTCGGATGTTAGTCCTTTGATGGAGATGAGGCTCTGATACTAATTGAAAGGCTTGTTGCACGCTCGAATTGATCTCCAATTACCGTCAAGAGTGTTGTTTTTTATCCTTTATTGAATTGGCTAAAACCGATAAAATGGTAGATAATTTACACAATGATTTTAGAGTGGTTCGACTACCCAACCGAGTCTACATCCACTATCTTAGCACACCACTAAGGATTTCCCAATTCACTATGAATTCTTCCCCTTTTCAAGGCTTAGGAGGAAACCTTTACAACCCTATCTTTTTCCTTGGCTAAGATAGAACTAACTCTAGTTTTTCACTCAAGGCTAAACTATAACCTCTTCTTTTACAAGGGATTTTTTTGGTAAACTAAATACCTCACAAAGGTGGGTGTTTACAAAGATTAAGCTCACTAGAAAGAGTACAAATGATTTACAATGAAGCACTCTCTAAAATATGTACAAGAGAAATGAAGGAATTTGCTTTGGACTCGTATTCTCTTGATCATCATGCTTGGATAGTTTCTCTAACCTTCTTCAAGTGTCCAAGGTCTTCTTTTATGCTGTGGAATGAGTTAGGGAACATTTTCCAACCAAATCTGTCAGTCTGCAACATAGGGTATCGATACTCGGGGTAAGGGTATCGATACCGGCCTAATTTGGAAATAGTCGTTGGAGCCTAAGTTTGACTGGGGGTATCGATACCATGAAGAGGGTATCGATACTTGTTGTATGGTACCGATACTGACCATGCAGTATCATTACCAGAATCGATTCTGTAATTCTTGAAAGCAAAGGGGTATCGATACCAGGCAAAGGGGTATCGATACCGAAGGTAGGGTATCGATACCAGGGGGCCTGTTTTTGACATTTTGAACCTATAAAAATTACGTTTTTGACTTTAAAAAGTTCCAAAATCATTTCAATATATTTTTCAAGTTATTTGGACTTAAAATTAATTTAGCAATATTTTTAATTTAGTCCAAAAACATTTTTCAATTATTACATCACAACAAATATCCTAACAGAATTTGAACAAATTGCCTGACTTGTGTCTCTAATTCTTTCAAACCTGCCCCTTGACTCTGCATTTGCACTTCGTTCCTGTTAATGAAATCGTCAATCCTTTTCATGAAATTACTAGTCTCGGCCATATAAGATTCAGTTTTAAACATGAAAGCATTTAAAGAGTTTTCCAAAGAACTAGTTGATGTTGATTGTTGTTGCGATATCTGTTGCTGTGGCATGTTCTGCTGGAATCCTGATGCTTCCATATTCTGACGTTGCTGATTATTGGCGTTGTTTTGGTTACTCCATGAAAAATTTAGATGCTTTTTCTAGGCAGGGTTATACGTATTTGAATATGCATTGTTGTTCCGGTTATAATTTCCAACATAGAAACTGGACTCTGGGTTCTGCGTACACTCAGGAGAATCATGGTCAGCATTACATAAGTCATAAAGTGGGCCTATAACCTTGACTTCTTGTGTGTTTTTGGGTCTCTGCATATTCTTAACCAAATTGGTTAATGTAGATAACTGTGTTAAAATAGTATTTGATGATTCTAGCTTAATTGCCGAGGCATTTCACCTGACAATCCCTTTTCTAGTGGTTGGGAACTAATAATCATTTTTGGCAAGTTTGTCCAAAATCTCCCAAGATTCCTCTACTTATTTGTCTAGAAGTGTTCCATTCGTCGAGGCCTCTAACATCATCATCGTCGTTGCATTGACTGAATTGTAAAATATTGTTACTTGTGTCCAATCTCTGAATCTGTGCATAGGACATTTGCATAAAAGCTCTTTATAACGCTCTCAAGCCTCGTACATTGACTCATCATTTGCTTGACGAAAAGAATTAATTTCATTACACAGTTTATCAGTTATATTTGTAAAACTAAATCTAGAAAAGAAACTCCGACATAGATCTATCCAAGATTCTAAATATCTGGATGGGATACTATTTAACCATGATTCTGCCCAATCCCTCGGTGAATAGGTTTCAGTCTTAGGACGTACTCAGGGACTCCTTGTTGCTTAAATGAATCACAAATTTCCAAGAACAGTTTCAGATGTTGTCTGGCATCCTCAGTCACTGATCCGCCAAACTGACCAACTGTGTTGATCATATTAAACATTATAGGCTTCAATTCAAAGTGAGTGGCTTGGATCTCAAGTGTGACAACTCCTGGAGTGAGACTCAAGATTTTGCTATAAGTAATCTCGGATGGGTCTATTTCATACGACAGCAAGTTGATCTCGTAGATTTGCTACATCTCCTACTGCAGCATTCTGATTGCCATTGGCATTCAGGTTGCCAACTGGATCATTAGGTGGATTTGCCATTTCTGCTCTCAACTCTCTTTTACGTCTACAAAGAACACGTTCGATCTCTGGTTCAAATGGATAATCTGATGTTGTCGGCCTTGCCCTGGTCATACAACAATGCAAAATCAAAGTTATTAGCTCATTGGAACCGAACACAAAAATAAATAAAATGAACAAAAGTACAAGAAAATAAAAACAAAGTCGCTATTACCAATCCCCGGCAACGGCGCCAAAAACTTGTTGCGTATTTTGAGTGCTTCGCAATTGGTGCAAGTATACACGTCACAAGTTATAGTATAGTAAAGATATCGTCTCCACAGGGATCGGTGAAACTTTGATTTTTAACTTCTCACATTGAAAAGATAAATAAATGGTGATTATAGGTGTTTAGAAGTAACAAGTAAAATAATTAAGGAAAAATAAATGAAGAGAGTAGGCCATATATCGTGACTAGTGGTGTAATGGTTGTCTGGATTATCGTGGCAATTGATTGCTGAGGCAACTCAATTGCTGTGACAACTAAGACCGGCTGAATTGCCGTGTAACTAGGTCACAAATTATGCCGCGACAACTGGGACTGGTTTGATTGTCGTAGCAACTGGTTCCTTCCTTCAAAGCTCAGCAAAGCGTTCTTCAATGTCTTCTTGTTATTCCTAACCGAAGAACTAGCTAATTGTGTATGCCTTAGTGATACATCCCTACGTTAACCTCGGGTAAACAACAACCGATCTATTCTCCTTTTAGTCGTTGAAATCCAATCCTTATCCCTGAGGTGATTAATCTTCATCGACAATTTTTTGGCTGAAGATCATGTTCATTAATTTCTTGAATCTAACTCTCTCGAGTATAGATAAATAAATCACTCTCGAGATCCTCTTCCAATTCACTCGAAATCAAAAATAAGAACGAAGAATGAACAAACTTTGAATTTAAATTGCATCAAAAACCTAAACCATCCAAATGTTCATCACAACCACAAACCCCAAATAACCCCAGCCAATTTAAATTAGTTCATGGCTGGGGAAGAAGAAAATTCAATAAACATAATCCCAAACATGGATGCATAAAGTAAAAATGAAGAAGATGAAGTGTGCGATTAGCTTTCTCTCTAGAACTCAATTCCCCAAAATTTAACTCCCCTAAAGCTGCAATTTGGTCTTCTATTTAAAGGGGATGATGCAATCAGCTTTATTGTTGATAAGGAGGATCTAAATGCGTTTGAATTCCCTGAAGATATGATCTTTATCTAATCAGGCCTTTGAAATTTGAATCTGAGCTTTATCTTTTGTGATCTGGATAATGTTGTATCTATCCAAAACTATCCAGATATGCCACGACAATATGCTTTGGCAACTCCTACAGAAATGACCCCTACTTGCCACAACAATCTCCACTTGCCATGGCAATCTAGTATTGCACAAAATAAAGTACACCAGCAGCAATTTTCCCACAAAAACCAACCAAATACAATACGAAGCTCATTAACTAAGGAAACTAGAAAATTATGCATGAATGCCTATCAATACAACTAAAATGAGCCTAAGTCTAACAATAATTAGAGTAAAAAGGGGTAAGAAAATAAGTACTTTTTCACACTCATCAACAACCCTACCATGACACCGGTACAGGTAGTATAAAACTGGACATATAGTAGAAAAGAATGGGATCCCTCGGTCAAGGCTATATCACCACCCCCAAAATAAGAGCGACAAGCAAGCTCTGACTCGGGACGACCACCTTAACCACCGTCGAGCCACCATCTTTGGCCCTTGTTTATTTTGACCATCAACATTCATATATTGGAGGCGGGTGGTCCTGAAGAGACCCAAGACATAACTAATAATAAAACTCTAGAAGAGTTTCAGGTACCTAAAATAAAAGATTGAAAAGATATCTCGACAAGTTATGTCAATACGAGAAAATAATGGAACGAAATAGAAAAATTGTCGACAATGATTTTTCAAACAATGTTTCTATAGAAGTAAAGAAACAAAATGAAGATCATGTAACAAATATATCCATAAGTATAGATATTGAATTGGGCAATAAAGAAAGATGCTTTGAACTTCCAAATGAGAAGTTTTTGGACTAGTAGTCCAAACACCTAAATGTGTAATGTAAGTGGAGTACAAACACCTAAATGTGTAATGTAAATGAGATATAACACGACTTGAATTATGAATAATTTCTAATTACTTCATGGTGGATGTAATTAATTTGACAGTTATGAAATATTTTATATGCGTCTATATATTTTGTGGATCTATATATAAGAAAAGTTATCCTTGAAAGATTTAAAATGTCATAAGCATTTAGAAATTTCCGAGTAAATTTATTCAAATATGTCCCTTGAATATTTATATTTTGGCGCATTTTGTATAATCGCCTTAATGAATACTTAATGAGGAAATGCTATAGGAATGATCACATTTCCTTATGCATTTTATAAAGGAGTTTGGGTCAAGATTTATTATGATAATTTGAATATCATTAAAACTCCTAAAGAGCTTCAAATTGGTAACTCATGAATAGCTTTCAATGCATTTAATTATTTAACGAAAGTATTTGAGAAAAAGAATCTTGAGATAAAGTTTTGTCTCTTAAGTTCGAGTACTTAAATATGTGTTTTTGTCTACGAATGGACATAAGCTGAAAGAATCTTAAAGATTCAATATGGATAAAGCATATCTATTGAGTATACTAATAATTGTAAAATTGTTGGATGTGAATAAATTTATCTTTGAGAATAATACAAATCTCCCTCTTTCTCTCATCTCTTTGTTCTTTTATTTTTGTTATTGTTCTTCTTTATTTTATTCACAACACAGTTTTATTTTTTCAAAAAATTAAAAAATTCAAATTATTAATATTTGTCAAGTATTGGTTGGTTAACATAATTTTTTAAACACCTCTTAATGACAAGACACCTAAAATTATAACGATATAAACAATAGACACTTATAACAAAAAATATTTTAAACACATAAAGTTTAAAATAAATATAATTTGAGGGCTTACTATTTTTTTATTCAAGCCTATTTATAAAAGTTTAGTGATTATTTATAAATTTTTTTTGCCGGTAGATAATAAGACCATTTTTAACCACTAAACAAAGAGAAGATGGAAGATCAGGATTCCTTATAAAATATCAACTTTACCTTCTCTTTTTTTGTCACGTCTATCACTCTACTTCTCTCAAATGGAAACTTGGCTCTTTTTCTCCTTTTCACCATATCCATTTCTCTCATTCTCAAAGCCATCTTCAACCTCTTCTCCCCTTCCAAAAAGCTTACACACACTCTCCCTCCCGGCCCTTCCACTTTTCCTGTCATAGGCAACATCTTATGGCTCACTAAATCTTTCTTCCAAATCGAACCAATACTCCACAATCTCCGCAAAAAGTATGGTTCCATGCTCACGCTCTACATTGGCTCTCGTCCCTCCATCTTTGTCTTCGATCGTTCCCTTGCTCACCAGGCTTTAGTTCAAAGTGGTGCACTCTATTCCGACCGCCCCGCAGCTCTTCCTACAAGCAAAATCGTGACCAGCAACCAACACAACATCAGCTCCTCCCCATATGGACCGAACTGGCGGGTTTTGCGGCGGAACCTGACATCAGAAATCCTCCACCCTTCCCGTATCAAGTCGTATTCTCACGCTCGTAAATGGGTTTTGGACATTCTTTTCGATGAGTTACAGTCAAAGGCTAAAACGGAAGAACCAGTTCAGGTTTTGAGTCATTTTCAATATGCTATGTTCTGTTTGTTGGTGTTAATGTGCTTTGGTGACAAGCTTAGCCAGGACCAGATCAAAGAGATCCAGGATGTTTTGCGAAGGGGGCTGCTGACTATTGGAAGATTCAGTATACTCAACTTTTGGCCTAGGGTCACCAAGGTTTTGCTTCGTAAGCGATGGCAGGAGTTTCTTCAGCAACGTAAAGAAGAAGAAGATGTGTTGATTCCTTTGATAAGGGCAAGAAAGAAAGCTAAAGAGGAGGAATTGAGCAAGAAGGGAAGTGATGATGATTATGTTTTGGCATATGTTGATACTTTGTTGGATTTGGAGTTACCAGGAGAGAAAAGGAAGCTTAATGAAGGAGAAATTGTTAGTTTGGCCTCTGAGTTCCTTAATGCTGGCACTGATACAACCTCCACCGCTCTGCAATGGGTTATGGCAAATTTGGTGAAATACCCTTATATTCAACACAAGTTATTGCTTGAAATCAAAGGAGTTGTGGGAAATAAAGAGGAAATTAGAGAGGATGATTTGCAGAAGATGCCTTATCTGAAAGCAGTGATTTTGGAAGGGCTAAGAAGGCACCCACCGGGGCACTTTGTGCTTCCCCATAGTGTGAAGGAAGACACTGTACTTGGAGAATATTTGGTCCCAAAAAACGGAACAATAAACTTCATGGTGGCAGAAATGGGGTGGGATCCAAAGGTGTGGGAGGATCCCATGGCATTTAAACCAGAGAGGTTCTTGAAAAGGAATGATGGGAGTGGGGAAGTGTTTGATATAACAGGGAGTAGGGAGATCAAGATGATGCCTTTTGGTGCTGGAAGAAGGATCTGTCCTGGATTAGGGTTGGCCCTTCTCCATCTCGAGTATTTTGTGGCAAATCTTGTATGGAAATTTGAATGGAAGGCTGTGGATGGAGATGAGGTCAGCTTGGAAGAGAAGCAAGAGTTCACAGTGGTGATGAAGAATCCATTGATGGCCCACGTTTCACCAAGGAAGATATAAGGTCTTGATATTATGGTTAAATTATACAGCAGAGAAGGTGATATGTGAATGAATGATCAATTAAGCTTAGAATGGTGTATGCGTGTTTCCTTGTCTTCCTCATACACGACTCTTTTATAATCCTTTTCAAGTAGTTTTCTAGATCTCCATCTCATATGGAATAATAGCTAGCGTGGCTGCCTAAACAGTGACGTCTGCGTCAGTACTAGGCAACACGCGTTACTGCTTTCACACTATTTAAGCTTTTAAACTAAGCATATATGGTAAATTCTGCATTTAGGGTGTCTGCAAATTTCTATGGCACTTTTATTGGGATGGATGGTAAATATTGTACTTTTTTTCTTCCTATAAATATTTTCTTTTATTAACTTTTAAAAGTTTAAATTTTTAAAATTTAATTATAATTATATTAAATATTTTAAATAATTAAATTTTATAAAATACATATTTAAAAACTACTTGATTGGAGGTTTTTAAAATATATATATTTTTATATTTTTATTAATAATAAATTTTAAATAATTATGAGCCAAAATTAAAAAAAATTGACAAAAAAAATTAATAAGAGACTATCATAGTAAGACAGAGAGCATTATTTACTCATTTGTCCTTGAACTTTTCTTAATATTTGTAAGGGTAAATTACACCAACGGTAATAGACAATTAGTCGTATTACATTTTTCACCATTTGACTAGTAAAAAGTATATTTCCATCACTCAATTAATTATTTTGTATCATTTCAATCATTACACTGTTAATGAAAATAGGACAACAATTTAAATTTTTTAATGGTGGTATCACATAGGGATGGACATTTTATCCGACCTGGTCGGGTTCTAACCCGACACAGTCTAATCGGGTTGGATTTTTTAATGAAAAATGGAGTTTGGGTCTGGTCGGATCAGGTTTTTTAAAGGGTAAACTCGGGTTTGGTTGAGTTTGAGTTTAGGGTGGAAAATATTCGACCCGACTCAACCCGGATTAATTGTGTAATTTTCTCCTAATTTTTTAGGGATATTTATAATAATACACCCTCTTTATATATATATTTTTTATAATTAGGTCCTTAAAATTAAATGTTTATTTACAGTTTAGTCTTTCAAATTATATTTTTTTATGATTAAGTCCCCTAAAATTATTTTTTTACAATTAAGTCTCTAAAATTATTTTTTCTATAGGTCGGGTTGGGTCGAGTCAGGGTCGGGTTTAGTATTTATTTTCGGGTCGGTTCGGGTCAGATTTTTTAAAGAATATGTTCGGGTCGAGTTGGGTGCGGGTTTAGGGTATTTATTTTCGGATCAGGTTCGGGTGGGCCAAAAACCCTACCCGACCCATGCCCATCTCTAGTATCACATGAGTTCAATGTTAATGTTTAGATTTATGTGTCGATAACACATTAAATATAAATACATATTTTTTTAAATGTTTCATGTAGGCATATCAATTGATTAGATTGTGATGTTAAATATATATATATATATATATATATATATTATACCCGTGAACTAGTGATATTTAGAGCCCGAGTATTCGGCCCAAAAAATTTAATTTTTTATGAAAAACACTCGGTTATTTTATATTGGGTCGGCGGGTCAACATGACAAGTATTTTTAAGTAGGGTATTTTTGAACACTTCTAGATGCTCTATGTGTTTATTGAGCAAAGATAGCCATCTATTAGAGGGAGTACCATGAGTGACTGCTCATGGCCCCTAAAATTTAATTATCCTTTTTCTTAAATTTTATTTTTTATTTTAACAAATGAATAAATTAATCTAATAATAAAATTTTATTTTATTTTCTAAATTTCCAAATTTAATTTTCTTTTCTCCAAACTTAATTTTCTCCCTTATTCTTCTTCAATCTAATAAATAAATAAATAAATAAATGATACAATATTTTTTAATATTTGTATTTATTGTTCAAAATCAAGCTACATATCATACCCACAATTCAATTCATTCAAAATCAAGCTTCATACCATACCCACAATATAATATTCTTCCACATTTTAACTTATTGTTTTAGTTGTATTTAAGGTATTTCTTAAAAAACAATAAAAATAATGTGTTTCATAAAGTTTATTCATGTTTTTTTATAATTTATTAATGAAATATAAAATTAATTGTTCAAACTAATAAGGTAAACTTTCGTTATATAAGAGATTTATTTTTCAGTTTAGCTCAGTATCTTAAAAATGTCCGAGACAACTTTACTTACATAGCAACTAAAAATGATAAAACAAAGAAGCCACTACTAATTAAAAATAAACTACTAAATATCCCATGAACGTAAAGATTCATTTAACAACCTTCTTGATTTTTTGACAAACAAACTCATTAAAAATTGTCTTGGGTGTATGAAAACGGAATGAAAACTCCATTATGCGGGGGAGGAAAGAGAAAATTTCCCTCCTCTCTTTTGAATAATACCATATAAGCAAAACCATGTTCTTTCCCTTAGCGGCGACCAGCCGCTGCTGGCAACAGCGGTTGGTCTCCCATACTGTTTTGCTACTTGCTCCCTCTCTCTCCCTCTCCTTCCTTCATCTAGTCTCTGCTTCATCTTCTTCTTCGTTTTGACGTTCTGTTTCATTCTGATTGCCTGCTCGTTGGGTACCTCTGCTCTGACGACCTTGGACCCTGTTCGGGCCTTTTGTGTGGCGGAAGTTTGGAAGCGGGCATGTAGGAGGTCCCTGTTTCCTCCTCTTCGTTGCTCACTTTCCCCTCTGTTTTGTCTCGACTGGTCTTGAGTTGGTCCCCGATTGTAGGCTCTCGGCTCCCTTGGGGTGGTTGGTCAGAATTTACACTTCCTCCATTGGAAGAGAGTTGATTGGGATTTCCAGCTCCGCCTCTTCCTTTTCGTTTCCATCTGACACCGGCGATTTACTGATGTTTGCCGCAGTGTTCCTTCGATGGAAGTCTCTCTGCATTACTCCACAAGATTTATGCTTCTGTTGTTCACAGATTTGACATGCAGTAGAAGATTGGATCTGTTGGCTTCTTCCTTTCTCGGCTTCTCCCATTATTCTTGTTTCCTTGTTGCATCTTCTCCGTTTGGGTTTTGTTTCTCTCCTTGTTGTACTTGTTGTTGTTGTTTGTTTTCTTACTGTTATGGTTCTCTGTTGTTTGCTTATGTGTTCTGATTTCTTCTCTTCCCATGTTGCTCGTTCCTTTGTTTTCCTTGAATGCTAGTGATTTTATGGGAGAATCTAACTTGCCATATCTTTAGGGTGCAATTAAAACACGACAAATTTTAAAATTTGTCCATGAATTGAAAATGTTTAAATTTTTTGATTACATTTTCGGTTAGTTTTTAAGTTTTTTTTGCGAGTATCGATATTTATTTTGTAAGTTTCGATAATTTGTCTCAAACTAAAAATTTATAAAAAAAACTAAATATAAATACTTACAAAATAAATATCGATACTTGTAAAAAATTAAAAAAAATAACAGAAAATATTATCAAGAAGCTTAACAAATCTAGCAACATTTTCACAATCATATAAGTAAGACAATATTAGATGTGATTGATGGGACTTTTGGTAGATCCCACCAACTTAGATTAATTATCGGGCTATCTATACGAAATACTATGAATTTTAACATGTGTATCGAAAATATTATTGAATAATAAAATGATATTATTATACCAATAAATTTTGTTTTTGACTTCAATCTAACTACTTTTGTAACTGCTCATTAAATACAAAACGGTGTCGTTTTAGTGTAGTTGTTTTAATACCTAAGATATGCCAAAAATACGTGGTTTAAATAGAGAAAAATTAAGAAAACATGGCATTTAAGGATGCTCAAACAAAGACCCTCTAAGAAGAAAGGTTAACACCAAACCACTAAGACAACTTAAAGAATTGATATAATCCGATTTAAATTGTATGTATATATATAAAATGCAATTCAATTGAATTTTATTTATCTCATGATATGATTCTATAATATTTATAATATATTTTTATAAATATATTAACTTTACAAATAAATATTAATTATAATTATTACAAAACTAAATATTGTTTATAATATATATAAATATATCCTAAACCACAAATTCAAAATCTCAAATTCAAACTCTAAACCTTAAACCATATATAATTAATCTTCACATTTAAAACCTCAAATCTTGACTTCGTCCCTGCACGTGGATAATGCTTTAATATTATTTTTACCATGTATGATTCACTTAAGTTATGTTTTATAGTATTCAATATAAAACCTCATTTGATGAAATGAAATCCATAATTAATCTATTTTAACTCTTGCTAAACATAGCACTAGAACCTTACTAATGGACAATCTTTTCATTGCTCCTATTTAAGTTAAATTATACAGCGGATAAAGGTGATATGTGAATGAATAATCATACAAACTTAGAATGGTGTATGCGTGTTTCCTTGTCTTCCTCGTACACGACTCTTTTATAATCAGTTAACTATTGGAATGATCATTTATATTTAGGGTTTGTACACTTTTGGTCACTGATTTTTAAATTGATCGTTATGATCACTTACATTTTTATCTATAAACTTATGGTCTTTGAGATATTATTAGATGTGATTGATGGGACTTTTGGTAGATCCCACCAACTTAGATTAATTATCGGGCTATCTATACGAAATACTATGAATTTTAACATGTGTATCGAAAATATTATTGAATAATAAAATGATATTATTATACCAATAAATTTTGTTTTTGACTTCAATCTAACTACTTTTGTAACTGCTCATTAAATACAAAACGGTGTCGTTTTAGTGTAGTTGTTTTAATACCTAAGATATGCCAAAAATACGTGGTTTAAATAGAGAAAAATTAAGAAAACATGGCATTTAAGGATGCTCAAACAAAGACCCTCTAAGAAGAAAGGTTAACACCAAACCACTAAGACAACTTAAAGAATTGATATAATCCTGACGCAAATTGTATGTATATATATAAAATGCAATTCAATTGAATTTTATTTATCTCATGATATGATTCTATAATATTTATAATATATTTTTATAAATATATTAACTTTACAAATAAATATTAATTATAATTATTACAAAACTAAATATTGTTTATAATATATATAAATATATCCTAAACCACAAATTCAAAATCTCAAATTCAAACTCTAAACCTTAAACCATATATAATTAATCTTCACATTTAAAACCTCAAATCTTGACTTCGTCCCTGCACGTGGATAATGCTTTAATATTATTTTTACCATGTATGATTCACTTAAGTTATGTTTTATAGTATTCAATATAAAACCTCATTTGATGAAATGAAATCCATAATTAATCTATTTTAACTCTTGCTAAACATAGCACTAGAACCTTACTAATGGACAATCTTTTCATTGCTCCTATTTAAGTTAAATTATACAGCGGATAAAGGTGATATGTGAATGAATAATCATACAAACTTAGAATGGTGTATGCGTGTTTCCTTGTCTTCCTCGTACACGACTCTTTTATAATCAGTTAACTATTGGAATGATCATTTATATTTAGGGTTTGTACACTTTTGGTCACTGATTTTTAAATTCGATCGTTATGATCACTTACATTTTTATCTATAAACTTATGGTCACTGAGATATTTGTTGCCGTTAAACGTTAATGAAAGGCTGATCTGGCACAATAAAAAAGGATAAATTATATAGATAGTCTCTAAACTATTACTGCACTCCTATTTTGGCTACCGAAATAAAAACAATTTGTATAATTACACATTTAATCCTCCATATTTACAATTTTTTATATCTTCTCCCCTCCACCATCTTTTATATTTTTCTTCATCTAACTCAATCTCTAATTTTCTACTATATTAATTTCCGATTCACACCCTATTTTTTCTACTTTTCTTTTTTCTACATTTTCTTCTCCTTATTTCACTTAATCTACTTTTTTATCTCCGTACAAAATTGAGGAACCCCTAGGCATTTGATCACTTGACATTAGCTTTTTAAGATAACTATTTCCTCCTATTTTTTATTTTATAATTTGTCTTTGATTTCAAACTTTCTTGTTTTAATCCTAATTTTTGTGTATTTGGTAAACTGGGTTGCTTTTCTTTTTACATATGTTTCAGATTTTATTTGTTTTATTTAATTTTTCATTTTTATGGGTACTAGTTTTTATGCATTTGATGTAAGTTTATTAACCATGATTTCGATAATATTTTTTAGTTTTGTTTCCTATTAACGGGGTTAGATATCTGTGGTGATCTCAACTAATATTTAGTTTTAAAATTTATGAATAAGTTTAATGGATTTAGTTTTCATCTGGGTTGATCTTAAAATGTGTTTTTTATTGCAAGGTTTGGTGGAAGCTGTTGAGGGCTTTTTATTCTAATGAGAAAAAGGTCAAAAAGCAACTGCAAGTCATCATCCCACAAACTCTTCAAGGACAAGGCAAATAACCGGGTGGATATCTGCAGGGAATATTATTGAATCTGCAGTTTGCAAGGAAGGAAAGCCGCAACATTGATGTTACAGTTCTAGAGGAGCAAGTCCATCAAATGCTTCGTGAATGAAAAGGCGAGCTCAATGAACCTTCTCCAACTTTTTCATTGCAACAAGTTAGGACTGCCACAAATTCTCATTTCATATTATTTGCATTTATATGCTCCGTCAATTAATTTTGTTTAGTAGAAAAAAATATGTGGTGTGAATGAGATTAATATAGTAGAAAATTAGGGATTGTATTAGATGGAGAAGAATATGAAAGATGGTGGGGGAGAAAAAATAAAAAATTGTAATTATGAAGGATTAAATGTGTAATTGTACAAATTATTTTTATTTCGGTTGTCAAAATAGGAGTGAAGAAATAGTTTATGGATTTTCTAGGCAATTTATGCTTCTTTTTATTGTGCCAAATCAGCCTCCTTTAACGTTTAACGGCAACAAACGTCTCAATAACCATAAGTTTACAGATCGAAAACATAAGTGACCATAACGGTTAAATTTAAAAATAAGTAGCCAAAAGTGTACAAACCTTAAATATAAGTACCAATCGTGTAGTTTACCCTAGTCCTTTCCAAGTAGTTTTCTGGATCTTCAATGGATTCATCTCATATAGAATAATAGCTAACGTGGCTGACTAGACAGTAACGTCTGCGTAGTACTAGGCTACACACGTTACTGCTTTCACACTATTTATGCTTTTTAAAATAGGTAATATTGGTCATATATATCTTTAAAATAATTATTTAGATAAATAACTCGCATCCAAAATTATTTAGATAAATATTTTTTTCATATCAACTAGGACATAATTAGTATCCTATCAATAGCGAATTTTGAGTTCGCTTTTAATTAAATACAAATTCCGTGTAGAAAAATATAGGATTGGAAAGTATAACGAGAGAATAGAATCTCGAATATTCAAATCAGGGACGAACCCAAGATTTCATATAAAAGGTGTAAATTATTAGGAAGTTATATTAGAAATGTAGAGGGTGCAAAGTTACAAAAAATTAAGGGGTGTAGAATTAGATTATCAATAAAAAATATAAAAAAATATATAAAATATAGGGGAACTTAAAATTTTTAGGGGGTGCGACTGTCCTCACCACCCCTAAATTCGTCCATGGTGAAAACTATCTTACTGTTTACATTCTATTGGTGTTCTTATATAGAGTGTTCCTTAACAGAATGCTCGACTTTCGAACAAAAAAAAAAACAGAATGCTTGACTAACTGAATGCCTAACTACCTACTAGAATATTAACTAACCGAGTAGAAGTTATTCTATACTGCCTAACACACTTTCTACTTCTCTTTCCTCAAGCTTCTTTTTCTTTAAACAAACATGTAACTAAAAAAACAAAAGAAAAAGATCATGACAGAAAACCCATCATCACTATTCTTCGCCATCTTCGCATTTTTCATCAATGATTTCTTCATAGCCTTCATGGTGACTTATTTGAAAAGATTCTTTCAAATCTTTTGGTGTATACACTTTTATCTTCTCTCTGTCTGACAAAGAAAGCTGTAGACAAGGGTTTTGTAAATATATCAGCAACTTGATTTGCTGCATGAACATAGTTAACCACTATTATCCTTCAGCTATCTTCTCTCTTACAAAGCTCAAATCAAGTTTCAAATGCTTCATCTTTGTGTGATGTACTGGATTCGATGCATGTGCTATAGCACTTGTATTTTCACACCAAATAACATGTAACACTTCCTTCCCGGTCTGGTAGAGAATCGAGTCAGCAATGTAGCCAATGATCAATAACAGAACTGTACAGTGAAAACTAATACTATGAGTACTATAATTTGTTCAATGGGTGCCAATATTATGATGTTTCAACAATTACAATCCTATGGTAGTTACTGAGTTAATCAATTTATCAATATGGACTAAAATGTAATGTAATCAGTGTTTAGGGACCAAAACATAAAAGTTATAAATTTGAGGTCCTTTCCAGTAATTAATAGCGTCAATATTAAATTAAGGTCATATTGTGCCTCTGTACCAAATTTCACTCAATTTTTGAGGTCTATATCTTTCTCATTTAACCCTAATAATATTAAGGATTGTTTGTAAAGTTTACAAAACTAATTCAGGCCATTAACAGAATTACCTACCTCGGTACCGGTACTCTAATATGTCATACCAGTATGTCTGTTAAAAACACTTTCCAGTGACAAAATTCAGTATCGATACGGGGTGATCCGTACTGGTACTCACGAAGCTGTATCGACACTTCCCCACCCCGTATCAGTACCCTTTTATAATCAGACAAAAGTTACAAATTCTAGTGAAAAAAACAAGTATTGGTACGAGTTATGTCATACTGGTACTAGGCTATGGGCAATTGGAGAATCAGAATGGGTTCCTTCCATACCGATACTCAGGCAAACATTCAAATTTCAGTGTTGAAAATTCGTATCGATACACTAGGTCTTGTACCAGTACATTTTTTACGATTTAGTCTAAATATGCATGTCTGTACTGATCCACATCTATCTGTACCGGTACGCCATGTCTGTAATTCTATAATTTGCTGGTTTTTAGTCCATTTACCCAGCTAAAATATGTCCAATTACTCCATAATCAATATCTATGACTTCTAACATGCATTGTGACATGTGTTTCATACTCATGTCTCATTTTAACCTCTTTAGCAACGTTTAAGTTGTAGAAGTGCAATTTAACCATATGTGGAATCTCAATTTCCATTCCGAATTCCAAAACATACAACAACTGCATACCTAAACTTACATATTCAAACATGTCTATTAAGTCATTCAAAACATGCTAGATCTATATGCCACCATTCTAGGAGTTTGAAAGGTAAATGTACATTACAAAATAGTGACTAGGAGGTGACTTGCAACCGACTATTCACAATCCACGTCACGAAGCTATGGAACCTGAAAATGTATGCAATAAACTATGTCAGGCTTACTTAGCCTAGTGAGGTAGTTATCAACAATGGCAAACTATATGGTAATGCCTGTCAATGGATTCAATACCATAAGTAGCAATGTAAACACCATGTTAAAACGTATTAGGCATATGATAAGCATAATTTAAAAATGTATATGCATACTATAAAACTTGTATTCACATTCTTCATATTCCTTGGATTGAAGTAATTGATGGATTCGTAGCTATGATTTCTGATGTAGTCAGTTCGGGTTCAATTCAAAAGTTTCAATCAATGCAGTACTAACAAAAGAGTGGGTGTCACGACCATTTGTTGAGATCGGGTGCGAAAAATAGCCTTACGATCGATCTTTTAGAAAATTAGGTTTTTTTCTGATCATCTTAACTTGATCTTGAAGATTTAGAGTTTTTATATTAAATCAGATTTTCTTTCATTTTTTCTTTAAAAAATTTTGGAGTCGCCACCGATCACTTCGAGGTAGACCGGACACCGGAAAAACAAATCAGAGATTCTGTCTTAGAAAGTGGGTTCAGGAGTCGGTTACGTGTAGGGAAGGATTAGCACCCCTACGAACGCCCGTTATCGGTACCTTTAATTTTACGTGGCATTTTGGCATTTTGAATAATTATTTGAATTTAATTTATCGCATAATTATTAATTGAATTTAAATTCCAAATACAAATATCCTTTTATAAGGAAATTCATTTTGTTTGAATACGAGATTAGAAGCACTCACTAAGTGGCACCCCTATTCGTACTTTAAAATAAATTTCCAACATAAAAGGTTTTTAATGAATAACTTTTTATTGTCTGATTTATTTTATGTTCTATCCTAAAACGGATCTAATTTATTAATTAATTATACTATGAATATTAATTAATTTAATGGCTTTTATGAGAAAATGCTAATTTCTTGAACACCTTCCATATATTTAAACCCCTTAAACTAATCATATTCTTACTTAATTAATCCTTCTAATTAATTAAACTTCTAGTTCTAATTAAGGCTCTAATAGTTTATTAAGTCAATGAAATTGCATATTAAATGTTCACCTTTAAAACCAATGTTGAGATAACACCCTATTATAAACAATGGAACACCATCCAAATTTGGGTCCCAAAGGTTCAATTTAATATACATTTAATTATCTACAATGTATCTTTATCAATTATTTAATTTTAATTAAAGGACTAAATTAACATTCAATTTTAAATGAAATACATATATTAAATATAATTTGTTGAAATCCATGTTGTGACAACACCCCATTGTAAACAATAGAACACGATCCAAATTGGATTCAAAAATTATATTTAATGTACATCTAATTACTATAATTATCTACCATATTTACCTAATTAGAAAACCTGAACTAAAAAGCTCTAAACAATTATTAAATCTAAGTGTATTTAATTATCTAACAAAATATACTATATGCTTGCTTTTAAAAATGCACTCAAACATATAAATTATTTGCATTTAATTACATAAAATAAATAAATTATGACTAGATTGGAAACATATTAAAATACAAGACTCAAATTATTATTACATGACGAATTAAAATCATTACAAAACCCTAAGCCCAAATCACAAAGCCTAAGTGACCCAATTAAAACGTTTAAATCCTAAAGAGTTCAATTAAAAGAATCAAGGGACTAAATTGGGAGAATTACAAAGCTCAAGGCTGAAATTGAAGGGGGAAAGTGACTAAATTGAAAGAAAGCAAACATTTGGGCAAAGACCAAATAGTATCCGAATAGAAGTACGCGGGTTAAGAGCCCGATCTGTTTGAAAGCGCATGGGTTGTCCTTGACCTGGTGCCAAAACGCTGCGTTTTACAGCTTCTATATAAAGCCTATTTTAAGCCTAAGATCCCATTTCCTTCATTTCACACACTCTCTCTAAACCCGTCTCTCTCTCTCTCCCCTAAAAATCTCTCAACTCTAACCTTATTTTCCCAGAAATTCTTCCCCAAAACAGATCAAACTCATAAAACCAACCTCTGTTCTTCCCACATTCATCTGAAATCTCCTATTTGATTCTCAATGAACACTAAAACACTCTAACTTTAGTGTTTTTCCCAATCAAACTCCTAAAATCATTCAATGTTCTTCCCATATTCATCCGAAATCCCCATTTGATCTGTCACAAACAACAAAACCCTTGGTTCTCGTGTTTCTCCTCGATCAAACCTCTATATTCACTCAAAATCCATCCATG
Source organism: Hibiscus mutabilis (assembly GCA_019671005.1). NCBI lineage: Eukaryota > Viridiplantae > Streptophyta > Magnoliopsida > Malvales > Malvaceae > Hibiscus > Hibiscus mutabilis. The sequence goes on along the minus strand of CM033737.1, from coordinate 10,893,583 downwards.
TTCTTCATATTTTCTCATTTCAATCTCTAAGAATACCAAAGCACTTCTCTTAACCTGTTTCATAAGATCAAAAAAATCCAAAACCCTAACATGTTTCTAGTTTCTCATCACCGAACCAAATAAACCCTAGAATGCTGGCCTAGCTCTACTTTAGCCACCACCCCTAGATCTCGACCACCATTTCTTAACCCTTCCGGCATGTTTGACGGCCGCTGGAGACGATACCAACCACCTCCGATCATCGTCTCTGGTCAACCCTATCCTACTTCGACCAACTCTATTACTCCGATCACCTCTAACCTAGTTCTGGCCATCGTCCTCTACCGTATGGCGATTTTGGCCACCGTGCCAGAAGCCTAAAATCCTAAAATCTTCCATTTTCCAGATCTTTCCACCTAAACTACCCGATTTGACAGGATCTCCCAACTTCCCCTAGATTTACCCAAAACCTAACCGAATCTATCATTTTCAACTCCTCCAGATCCTAAAATCCTCTCCGACAGTCGCTCAAACTTATTTTGATGACCTTCAAGATAAACTTCTAAGAACCTTTACTTTCTTTTTACTGTTTTTAGTTTTTTTAAAAGCTAGATTTGACATTTATTTTGTTTTGTTGCAGGAAAATGATTCGAACAAAAGTTACCTTCTAATATTGGCGGTGTAGATTCGGTGACAGTGTAGCTCCGGTGATGACTTGTCTTCTCCGGCGACCTCTGAACTCCCAGGTAACTCCTCAATTTCCTCTCTCCCTTCAATTATTTGAGTAATAATTGTGTAATTATTACTGGCATCTTTAACCATTTTTTTCTTTCTCCTCAGGGTATTTGTAGTAGGGATAAATGCTGACATCAGGAGCTAATAAGATGTTGACAGTTGGCTCTAGCATAGCTTAATCCGGGTGAAACGCGAAAGGGCCAATGACAGAGTGCCACATGGCTATTTTAGGCGGGAAAAAGAAGCACAAGTGTGCTAGTTTGGGCCTTTACCAGATTTGGGCAGGAATTTTAGATTTAAAGGATATAAATGGGCCTTGTATATGTAATTTGGGTTTTGAATTATTTAGGATTTGTATATGGACTGTTTTTGGACTATTAATTATTTATTTGGGCTTTTTACAATATTATATTTAGTTATTTATGTATTATTTATACTTATTTATTTATTTAATAAGCCCGGTCAAAATTTGGGTATCACAGTGGGTTAATCCCGGATTAATCAATACATAAACTAAATGTGAAAAATAGTTCAACAGTACCTGTAATGACGTCAGGATTATCATTCTCCTTCATGCTCTTTACATGATATACCTGGGGAGATGCCTTTGATTCTTGCCTATTCGATGCACCTGTAGAGTCGTAGGTCCTCTCAGAGGTTCCCAATGAAGTTTGCCGCGGTCCCTTGTCCATGGGTGCTTGGGTAAATGACACAACAGCAGCTGGTGTAGTAGGTACCCTTGAAGAATTTAGTGGACAATCTCTAATGAAATGGCTCTGATCTCTACAGTAATAACAAGCACCAGCTTGCTTACGACACTGACCAGCCAAATGCTTCATCTGACAATAAGTACATGTAGGATATTGTGATTCTCGACCCGATCCACCAATGCTTTCAACGAAATTAGTTTTTAAAGCAAAATGGACCATATTTATGGCCCTGATCGTTTTGTGCTTCATGATGAGTCGGAGGGTCATCCCTCCTAATTTCCCCCTGAGTGGAGGAGCCGATAGAGTGTTCGATATCCTTATGTCCTTGATCCTGAGCAGATATCTTGTATACTATAAGAAAAGAAGAAGATCATGTCAGTTGCAAGTCACAAATACTATACAAAAGTAACTCCTAGGTGGCATATGCAATGCAGACAATGAAATAAGTCCCAGTTTATTCCTTGAATAAAAAAAAACTCTAGCTCTAATATTACAAATGTAACACCCCTTTCCCAGTTTGGTAGAGAACCGAGTCGACGATATAGCTGATGATCAATGAGGGAAACTATACAATGAAAACCAATGGTATGAGTATTATAATTCGTTCAATGGGTGCCGATATTATGATGTTTCAACAATTATAATCCTATAGTAGTTACTGAATTAATCAATTTGTCAATATGGACTAAAATGTAATGTAATCAATGTTTAGGGAACAAAATGTAAAACTTAAAAAGTTGATGTCTTTTCCAGTAATTAACAATGTCAATATTAAATTAAGGTCATATTGTGCTTGCGTACCAAATTTCACTAAATTTTTTCGGTCTATATCTTTCTCATTTAACCCTAATAATATTAAGGATTGTTTGTAAATTTTACAAAACTAGTTCAGGCTATTAACAGAATTACCTACCTCAGTACCAATACTCGAATAGGTCGTACCTGTATGCCTGTGTAAAACACTTTTCAGTGACAAAATCTAGTATCGATACGGGGTGGTTCATACCGGTACTCACGAAGCCGTACCGATACTTCCCCATCTTGTATCGATACCCTTTTAAAATTAGAATAAAGTTACAAATTCCCGTGACAAAAATCGGTAATGGTAAAGGTCATGCCATACTGGTACCAGGCTATGGGCAATTAGGGAATCGGTACGGGTCTTTTCCGCACCAATACCCTGACAAACATTCAAATTCCAGTGTTGAAAATTTGTACCGATACACTAGGGCATGTACCGGTACCCCTTTTTACCGTTTAGTCTAAATATACATGCGTGTACCGATACACATCTATCCCTACTAGTACACCATGCCTGCAATTCTATAATTTTGCTGGTTTTTAGTCCATTTACCCAACTAAAATATGTCCAATGACTCCCTAATCAATATCTAAGACTTCCAGCATGCCTTGTGATATGTGTTTCATACTCATGCCTCATTTTACCCTCATTAGCAACGTTTAAGTTGTAGAAGTGCAATTTAACCACATATGCAATCTCAATTGCCATTCTAAATTTCAAAACATGCCACATCTGCATACCTGAACTTACATATTCAAACATTTCCATTTAAGTCATTCAAAACATGCTAGAGCTATATGTCACCATTCTAGGAGTTCAAAAGGTACATGTACATTACAAAATAGTAACTCGGAGGTGACTTGCAACTGGCTATCCACAATCTACGTCACAAAGCTATAGAACCTGAAAATGCATGATATGAATTATATTAGGCTTACTAGCTTAGTGAGGTAGTTATCAACAATGACAAACTATCGTAATGCATGTCAATGGATCCAATACCATAAGTATCAGTGTAAAAACCATGTTAAAACGTATTAGGCATATGATAAGTATAATTCAACAATGTATATGCATACTATAAAGCTTGTATTCATATCCTTAATATTGCTTGGATCAAAGTAACCGATGGATACACGAATTCCCATTCAATATCACAAAGCTAAAAATTCAATAAACGGTCTATCCCTCTACATAGCCAATGACTAAACACATACATTCTGCCAACATCGCCTATAAGGGTTTCAACGCAAGGAATGTAGTCCACCCGTACATGAGCTCAATGAATTCTATAGCCTGCCAATTGTATCCAATGTCTACCCATATCCAAGGATTCAATATATAAGCCAATAATATTCATGTAAATCAATGCTACCTTGTTTAATGTTATCGAAGTCAATAAAAGCTAGAGCATTTAACCTACCAATCCCTACCTTGTTTAATGTTATCGATGTCAATAAAAGCTAGAACATTTAACTTACCAATGCTTACCATAATAATGGACAATGCAAAGGGATGACACCAAGCCAATCCCATGACACAACTACACTCACTGATGATTCTAAAGCTATTGGGGTTCTCGGATTACAATTCCCTTGCTAGGAGGTGTGATAGGTGTTGGTGAATCCTCTTCACCAATGGGCTGAACTATATAAAAAACATGGGCATTTATCAAAATCCACTTCTATGAATTCAATGGTCATAAACAATATCTATAGCTATTTTTAACTATAAAAATGCAATATATAAGCTTAAGAATCTGTGAGAATTAGGGTTTCAATAGGCTTGATATCTTAATTTCCCTATGAATTTCTCATAGAAACCAATGGGAAATTAATGTGCTTACCTTGATTGGCTAATAGGGACTATCTAGGATTGATAAATTAAAGAAAATTTAAATCTTGGATGTAACTTCAATGGAGGTGTGTGCTTGTTCAAGGAGGAAGGTTAAAGAAAGGGAGGTGCTAGCTTAAGGTGTTCATCCGATGATAATGATTTTTTATTATCAATCTTTCCTTCATTCCTTATTTGCTGTACAATTTAGCAAACCCCTTGAGTGAAGGAATACCTTCTTCAAGGTTCACGTATAGGGTGATTAATCCTTAGAGGGGTTAATCACTTAATTAGTCTTCCAACTTCCCACTCTTTGCACTTTGGCCACCTAAGACTCAATCTTTGCATCTTAGTCACTATACAATGTTCCTTAAGTTTTCATTAATTGCAATGTATCCCAATGTCAATAAAAATGTCTAAATAATTATTAATACGTGTGGAGTTAACCACGTGGTCAATGGTCATTTTGACTCATCGAAATTTAAATTTTCGGTCACCGGAATCTAGTTTTTAACTAGGCCGATTTTTGGGTGTTACATAACATGTGTTAAACCAATATCTATACCGATCTCAACTATTAATGACTTAATCCACGTGATTTCAATCATTTCATTTGCTAAATCACACTTTACTCAGCTTCTACTGAGGATCGAAAAACCAAACTTTATTTTTTAGAACTCCATGATATAGGATTATTGCCAAGAAATAGACAGTAACCAGATGTGGAACGTTTTTCATCCACATTAGTTCCCTAATCAGAATCTGAATATCCAATGAGCTTATCACACGATGTAGAGGCTTGGAACAATAATCCATGATTTAGTGTGCCTTTAAGGTATCTTAAAATGCGTTTTACAGCCTTCCAATGTTTATCCAAAGGAGAATGCATAAACTGATTGACCTTGTTTACTGCAAAATGGATGTAAAAACGGCCCGACGGGTGCTTGACGCGTTCTTACGAAAATTATTTAGTTTGGAATGAAGTCGCCACCAATCTTTTTAATTTAGGTGCGATTGAAACACCTGAAAACCCGACCATTTTAATAAAATTTGTTTTTGTGTTATTTTATTAAAATACGAGTTTTTACCCCGGCAAGAGCACTGCTCTCGCATCTAAAAAGGGCAATGCCCCTACTTTGCGCCATGGCCGAATGGCTCAGCATTTTATTGCCTTGGCCGAAATTGCCAATTTTGGCAATTCAATTTGTTGCTTTTGCCAAGGCTTTTATAGCCATGAGAGGGTGGCAAGTGTGGAAAGTGGATGATGGCATCCACGTGGCTTTCCCTTTTTTTTCTTTTTTATTATTATTATAGGATATAATAATAATACTAATTCGAACAAAAAATAAGCGATTATAGCCCGGACATAAAATGGGTATTACAACTGCCCCTCTTTGCTCCTTGCTATGTAATAAGAAAAAGGGCAAAAAACGAAAGAATAACCATTTTATGTCCGATCAGGCCTGGACTCCTTTCTTTGACCACAGCTCATTCTTGAGCTTCACTTGATCTTGTTTGTTGCTCTTATAAGCAAAATTTTCAAAATGGAGGATCCGTTGGAGGAGACAAAATACGCTCGACTTGCTACGAGTCTGACGACGACGCAATGTCTGGAGAAAATTTGACATAACTGCAACACTGACGGAGAGGTAAGGTTTGCAAAATTTGATCCAGCTGCAACTCTGATGAAGACGCATGATCGCCAGATGAAGGTTCGGTCCAGCTACAATATTGCCGAGGAGGTAGGACCGAAAGTCAGCAAAATTTTGATCTAGAGTTCAGCTCATAGATCTCTTTTGCATTTTTCCTAAATGCACAAGGATCAACGGATTTGAGTTGCTTTTACCGGTAGTCATTTGCTCCGGGCTAGTTGTACCATTCCCTTGGGTACAATCAGTTTTTACCAGTATGACATTGGATTTTTCAAAGGATTTATTTTCCTTCGACCATTTGTGAAAATGGATTTTTGATGGACATTTGAATAATCCATTATCTTAAACTTTACTGTATTTAAGCACGTTGTGCCAACATTTCTGTTGGACTTGTCAAAATGGCTTTGATCCGCTACAACTCTGACAAAATGGAATGATTTGGAGGAGGAAATTTGGCCCAGCTACAACACCCGACGAAGAGGCAGGACCGAAGAATAGTATAGGTTTGACCTAGCTACAACTCCGACGAAGAGGCAAGGTCTGGAGAAGATTTGGTTTTGATCAAGCCACAACCTTGACGAAGAGGCATGATCTAAGAGTTTGATTCTGATCAAGCTACAAATCTAACGAAGAGGCATGATCTAAGAGTTCAATTTCTATCAAGCTACAACTCTGACGAAGAGGCATAATCTAAGAGTTCGATTTCGATCATGCTACGACCCTGACGAAGAGACATGATCTGAGAGTTTGATTTTGATCAAACTACAACTCTGACGAAGAGGCATGATCTAAGAGTTCGATTTGACCAAGCTACCATACCACCGAGAAGACAAGGTCTGAAGTTTACAAAGTTGCTCCAGCTACAACACCCACGAGGAGGCAGGATCTGAAGTTTAATTTGACCAAGCTACCATACCGCCGAGGAGACAAGGTCTGAGGTTTGCAAAGTTGATCCAGCTACAACATCGACGAGGAGGCAGGATCTGAAGTTTGTTTGACCAAGCTACTATATCGCCGAGGAGACAAGGTTTGAAGTTTGCAAAGTTGATCCAGCTACAACACCGACGAGGAGGCAGGATTTGAAGTTTGATTTGATTTTTTGCTTTTTTTTTCTCGATTTTTTCATTTTTATTTGGATTTTTTGACTTTTTATTCTTTTTCTTTTATTCTTTCTCTTTTCTTTCTTTTTTTGGAATTTTTTATTTTTGATAATTTTTTTACTCATTCTATTACAAAGTCAGGGAGATGCAATTGCTGTCGCGCTCATTCTGCTGTAAACTCAGGGAGATGAAACTGCTGACGGGCTCACTCCGCTGCAAACTCAAGAAGATGAAATTATTTTCACGTTTATTCCACTGTAAGCTTAGGAAGATGAAACTACTGTCGGGCTCATTTCACTGTAAATTTAGGGAGATAAAATTGTTGTCAGGCTCATTCCGCTGCAAGCTAAGGAAGATGAAACTGATGAAGGGCTCATTCGGCTGCAAGCTCAGGGAGATGAAACTGCCGATGGGCTCATTTCGCTGCAAGCTCTGGGAGATGAAATTGTTGTTGTGCTTATTCCACTGTAAGCTCAGGGAGATGAGATGATTGAGGTGTCCATTCTACTGCCACTTCAGAGAGATGAACTTGTTGTTGCGTGCGATCTGTTCTACTATTGTTTGGAGAGACAAGATCTGTAAAAGATTAGTTGGTCTGCTTCACCATGTTACAGGTGAGATATGACTCTTTTCTGCCAAAGATGTATGTTCCTTCTTGGTTGAAGATGCCAGACTATACTTGCCCCACTTCTTGTGTCAAGGATTTTGAAATTTGTTAACGATGATGATTCGTTCCTTCGTGTTTAGGGATGCTAGACCTGTTTTAAGGAAAATATCCTTATGAAAGGATAGAATTTAAGAAATCCCCATTTTTATAAAAAAATGTCCTTATAGAAGGACAAAGTTAAGAAACTCATATTTTTTTTAGAAAAAAATATCCTTATGAAAGGATGGAAATAAGAAATTCATGTTTTCAAAAAGCATCCTTAAGATGGAATTAAGAAATTCTCATTTTTGACAAAAATGTCCTTATAAAAGGATAGAGTTAAGAAACTATTGTTTTGAGAAAATTGTCCTTAAGAAATGATGGAATTTCATAAAATGGCTCTGAATGACAAATGCAAAGTTAGTTTTCAGTAATATATTTATGCAAATAACCTGCATGCTGATGCTTTTGTGATGATCCAAAGATGCGTGAAATTCTTGTTGGAATCTTCAAGTTATGTATGCCCTATGACAAACTAGATGTTATGATGAATGGACATATTTGATGATGCCATGATGCATATGCTTTCATGTATGTCCTCATGATGAAGATGCATGAAATACTTGCAGAAATCCTCTTTTTCTGGCTCAGCTTCTCTCCAGATTCAACTCTGGTTCAAAGTTCGCTCGGGCAAATGTTTGCCCCTCAAATTTCATTATTCTCATTCTTTTTTTTGAACTTGAGCTTTTGAGTTGAATGACCTTGGTATTGTCTCCCATTTACTTGCGACACCACCGTCAGAGATGTAAAAGTTTGGATCAAACTGGCTTGCCACCACTAGTGAAGGCAAGAGCGGAAAGAGATTGATAGCAGGGAGTCATGACCTGCAAAAAAAAGGAAAGTTTAGTTAGTAATCCATTTAGAAAATTTTACCGTTCTTTGTCTGGATGCTTGAGCTTTTCGCATATTAGGTCTTCTTCAGGGTTTAAAGTTGGTCACCAATTATTGCCACATAGTTGATGATTCTCGGTCTTTTTCCTATACCTGTTTGTACATTCAAGCCAAAAATGCATGAATGCGTTTTCATGCCTAAATGTATGTTTTTAGTCTAAATGCATGCAACATGATAAATATGACATTGTTTTCCTCAGCCGTCAAAGTGATGCCCAAACTCTCTGCTGGTCAGATCTTCGCTTCTGAACAAGCAGTGCTCAGTGCCTCGTATGCGAGGATACCCCAACTTTTCTTGGGTTCGATCATCTTTTGGATTAATTCTTCGGGTGAATGCCCCCGACATTTCTTCTGAGACTATTTTCAGAGCTTGAAGTATGTTCACGCCTTTTCTTGATGGGCTTTTATTGTTTCTAAGAACGCATTAGGTTGCCCCCCCAAATTTTACTAGCCTAAAAATTTGGGCTTCCGAGCCGAATGACATTTGGCATCATATATTTCTTTTTCTCGAAGGAGATTGAATTCATCATTGATTGGAGCTTCGATGCCCCGTTTATTCTTAGGCTTATATATTTTGAATACTTCTTCGAGGCTTAAAGCTTGTTCTGAACAGACACCTGCCTTAGATCCATGTACTTTAAATTTCTATAAAGAGTAATACAAGAAATCTTTTGTTTTGTAAGATGCTTATATGAATGAGCAAAGAGTATTTATTCTTTCAAAATATGATTTTCAAAAAAATAAGGGCCTTATATATTTTGTGCATGAGCGTCTTTAAACCCACTTACTGAGGGTCATCCCAAGCATAGCCTGTGTCTAGAAGACTTTGAACGTTGTGTTGATGCTTGAAGATGTAAACTATCTTCCAGGCTATTAGGTTTTCAAGAATGACACTTTCTGCATGCCTAATTTCTGACCAATTTGGGTGGCTTTCTTTGAATCACGAACTCCCTATTCTATTTTACCCTATTTTTTGATCTCGGTCAAGCATTATGAGTTTCAAACCTTTGAAGAAAAGATAACCCCATAAGGCGGAATATAATTTGAAGACAAACTCCAAGTTTGATTAAGATGGTCCTTGAAGACATACAATGCTATTTTTGCAACGCTTGATTTGAACTTGCTAGATTCATTGTTTTTTCTTTTTCTTTTTTATTTTTTGGATTACTCTAGAATGCCCATTTTTGGGTTTTCACCCTAGAGTTCATTTCCTTTTCTTTCTAGTTTGGGCCTTTGCAGCTTAAGCAAACTTATACTTTGACCGTCCATCGGCGTCTGCTTCAATTTTGCATATGAGCAATCTTTCAAATCTCTTTTGAGTAGAGATAAAATTATGCAGTCACTTTCTCATGAAGGCTTTATTCTTCTCTTTTTTGTTTTTTTAAAAGAAGAGCAGCAAGTTGCCGACACATCTTCAATTTGGGAAGTGGAGAGACGATAATGGTTTTGGAATCAATCCCAAAGATGTATGGAGCATCACCAAACTTCATGAATTGCCCCAACTGAGATGAGCATGGTAAACTGGAATGGCTACAAATATGGCGGTGATGAACAAGTTCCTGCAAATCATGGGTTGAAAACTAACATGGACTAAGAGAATGTGATAGTGTGCTGGCCTTATTGTTTCGTATCCCTTGTCGAGATATTCTTCGGGTTTGGGGTCTCATCAAGGAAATTTTCTAGCCTCGATAATTTGATCTAATTTTTGTTTTCAAAACTTGATTGTGCTACAAAATGTCGATATTATTGCTGGACTTTCCCAGATATCATCGAAGAAGGGTTATCTTCAGTTAGATAGTGGTTTAGAGTTATCACGATATTAAAAAATCTTAGACAATAATGCTTGAGAGGAAGGAAATGTTCACTCAAAATTTGTGTTTGGGGCATTTCCATCGCTCCTTAGCACACTTAATTATCCTTTTGTTGGCCTAATTAGATCGGAAGATAGGTCACATGCCTCTTCACCTTTACACTTTTCAATTTCTTCTAGACACATGGTTTCTCGAAATCAACCATTGGATTAGGATCGATGTCTCTCCCTGGTCTTTTGTGTCTTGTTTAATCTATGTTTGCAATTGTTCTTGTAGCTCTTCCTGAGGTTAGTCGATCACTTTCATCTCAGCATCCATGTTGGTATCAACCAAATCTTGGATTACTTCCATTGAACCATAGGTGATTTAGGTTAAAAATGAAATGGATATGCAATACTACTAAAATGCAATTTGGATGTAGACATATGTGCAAAAATGTGTTGATTCAAAGAGCAACCATCATAAGATTACTTCTATTAGGTAAAGGTCTCGTTACATCATGTATCAAAGTTACATATAATATCGAGCCCTGGCACCTAGTTTTTTTTATCTTTCTCAAAAGCCAAATTAGCTTCTCATCATGACCTGGGAACATGATGCCATCCTGACTCAATTCAGTTGCTACATCAGCCAAGCTTACCACTTGTCGAGCCACTTGACGATGACATCTTTCATGTGGTTGTCTTTTGTTTTTATTTTTTCGTTCGAATCTTGTATCTGACAATACTACTTCTCATTATTTTCTTGTAAGGCTTTCTTAAGGTCATCTACGAGATCCTTAAACATCAGTAAAATACTGTTACATTTTTCTTCTTGCCTTTTTTAGCGTTTCAACTTCGGCTTGACTATCTTTCAACTCAGCCACAATATTCCCATGCAGGCGTATACATATGTTTAAAGTCTCGCAGTTGGTTTGACATCTCCTCAACTCATCCTTGAGATTAATGCACTGATCTTCCATTTCTTAAAGTTTGAGAGATAAGGTAGGTCTTAGCTTGGTTTTCATTGGACTTGGAGTTTTTCTTCCAATATTCATCATTATTTTTTAATTGGATGACTCTTTTCTTCCATTGATCTAGACTATCTCCCAAATCGGCATCTCTGAATGCTAAACAAAGCTCTTGGTAGTTACCTCGCAGGCTTTTTAGTTCATTGTTCAGAATGCCTCTTTCTTTCCTTAGAATATTGATCTGGATGTCATGTTCCGAATGTTTCTTTTCATTTTTATCAACTTCTAATTCTTTCAGCTTCGCTCCAGTTGTGTGAACAATAGTTGAATCATGTTGAAGCTCCGTTTTGAACTCCCACATTTTACAGTCTAGGAGGCTCTAAACTCGACGTTTGAATGCAGTGCCATTTTCAATAAAATGCCCATAATGCCAGCATGATAATTACAATGGGATTCAACGTTGTACCATTTTGGGTATGGGGGTTGTAGAGGCATGACATGGTACGGGGCCACAAATCATGCCTCCAATAACTGTAGATATAATTTTCCATAAGAAATGGGTATGGGATCAAAATGACCTTTGGTTCTCGACTTTTGGCCACCGGTCGAAGATGATTTTGAGGACTGGACAACAGAATTTGAACTTTGGATTTGGCAATGTATTACGAGTGTCAGATATGGACCATTCTCTGCATACTATGGTGCTCCAATATTGCATGAACTTTTAGAAGTTTTAGGGCTTTCTTCTTTAAAACTTAGTAACCCTTCTTCAATTAGGTCTTTGACTTTATTCTTCAGGGCTCCACAATTCTCGGTAGTGTGGCCCGTACCTCCTAGATGATAGTTATACATGGCTTGGGCGTCGTAACCTTTAGGATAAGCGGCTGTTTTGGCTTTGATTGAACTAGAGTCACAAGACCTTCCTTGATTAGTATCGAAAGCAATTCTGTATAGGCTATTGGAATATGAAACATGTGTTTCTCTAGCTTCTTCTATTTCATTTATCTTGGTATTGGCTTGAGTTTCAGCATATATATCCGACACGTAACCTTCGAAAGAAAGGTCCCTTGCTCCTTTTGGTATCACATCAGGGCACTGTCTCATATCTACATTACTTTTTTATCTAATCACGTGACCTTTTATCCATTATGAAAGCTTTCTAGATCGATGATCACTCGTGAATCAACACCTTATATTTATGACATGAATATGCAATGCAAAAAGAAAAAAACATAGACAACAACAAAAACTCAGTTAGTACGCATGGAATAATCAAGCAGAAAGTATAAATGTTAATTACTGAAAAGTAAATCTATACAGCTTACCCGAGTACATTTTTCTACCCGTACAAGTTTTTTTGAAAAAAATCCTACCCAAATTTGCTTTCTACCCGCATGCTTTGTTTCATAAATATAGGCATGGTATCTAACATACTCTATTACGTAAAGGAAATAAATAAATAAATAAATAATACTTAAATTAAAAGCATAATTAAAAGAAATTAAAGAAACCCCCTAACTCTTTCTATCATGCACCTATCGAGTGACTTTCTAAACGGACAGAGGTTCGGTATAGTTTTAGACATGGTAGGCTGCTATGGTTCTCTATATGTGGTTTAAGTTCTAAAGTAACGGTACCCAAACTGTCGCTAGGACATCGTTTCGGGAGGATACATTTCCCTAAGTTTGTGCGGAGATGAAGATCTTACAGCGACAAAGGTACCGATGTATCCCGAAAGTGACCCACAATCCTACACGGAGGCTATACCTCACGAAGGCGTAGCTTCTCACTCCAACTTAAGAGGGACGAAGCTCGGGTATAGAGCTCATGATATGCAAAAAAAAAAAAAACAGAGGAAGTTTTTTTTAATTATTTTTTTAAAATGACAGAAAAGGGGATCACAAAATAAATTAAACCGAATTTATAGTTTCCACTCATTAAGACAAAAAATAATCAACCAGTGGCTCGACTCTCAAAAAGTGGTCCCCAGCGGAGTCGCCAAGCTGTAACAACGGCCCCGCGCCCGACAGGTGCTCGACGCGTTCTTACGAAAATTATTTGGTTTGGTATAGAGTCGCCACCAATCTTTTTAATTTAGGTGCGATTGGAACACCTGAAAACCTGACCATTTTAATAAAATCTCTTTTTGTGTTATTTTATTAAAATACGAGTTTTGGTCGGCGAAACCAGAAAATAGGTTCGGGAGTCAGTTACGTGTGGGGAAGGATGAGCACCCCCACAACGCCCAAAATTGGTCCTGGTCGATTATTTATTGTCTTAATGATGGAAATTAATAATTCGAATTTAATTTAGAATTTGTGATCCGTTTTTAAAATGTTGAAAAGAATATATTTTGTAAGAAAGAAGTTTACACCACTACACCTGGGGCATAGTTTCCGTAAGATTCCTGAATGAAAGGAACCTGTTTATTTTAAATTTAAAAATCATAAAAATTTACACCCCAAACACCCAGGGCACAATTTCCGTTAGACTCTCAAATGAAGGGAACATGTTTTAAAAAAATATATAATTTTATAATTAAAAAGTATTTTGCGATAGGGATTAATGAAAAACGGTACCTCTTACGTTCAAGGTACGTTTTTCACAATAATCCCCAAAAGATTTTAATTTAAAATTCAATTAAATAATATATAAATATATTATATTCATACAATACAAACATAACTTAAAATATAAAAACGTGCCAATAATTAAAATGTGGTAAATAATTCATACAACTTAAAATACACAAATAAAAATAGCATACAAAATATATTTATTACAGAAACATGCTAATAATTACATATATAATCCTATATCTAAGGCAACATTAAAACAAATAAAAAAATAAAGACCAAAGGTTACCCTACAAGAAGCCCGAATAGAATCTTCGACCAACCCCTCACGAGATCTCGGTATTATCTATCCATGGCCTAAAAATCAATTCGAACGAACTTCTGCAGGACCCCTAATCGAACAAACTGTCCGGGAAATATTCTCGGCGAGAGCACTGCTCTCGAATCTAAAAGGGGCACTTCCCCTACTTTGCGCCATGGCCGAATGGCTCGGCATTTTATTGCCTTGGCCGAATGGCATTCTATTGCCAATTTTGGCAATTCAATTTGTTGCCTTTGCCAAGGCTTGCTGCCAAGGCTTTTATAGCCATGGGAGGGTGGCAAGTGTGGAAAGTGGATGCCATGCATGGCATCCACATGGCTTTCCCTTTTTTTTGTTTTTTTTTGCTTTTTTTTTAATTTTTTTATTATTATAGGATACAATAGTAATACTATATTCGAACAAAAAATAAGCGATTATAGTCCGGACATAAAATAGGTATTACAATGGATATCAGGCCTTGTATTGCAAATATGTTGCAGCATGCCTACTACTTGTCTATACAATGTATCATCAGGATGTGGATCACCATCATGAGCTGACAACCAAGATGTAGTGACCATTGGTGTTGGAGTTGGAGCAGCATTAACCATATCAGCCTTTTATAACACTTCTATAATATGTTTCTTTTGGCTAAGAATTACTCCTTTCTCAACTCGTTGAACATCCATGCCAAGAAAAAAACTTAACTGTCCAAGATCCTTTAAGGAGAAAGCAATATTGATTTTCCTAATAACTTTGTATACTTCGACAACATCTGGTCCCTTCACTACGACATCATCCACATACACCATAACATATATTTTGTGACCATTTGATTCTCGAAAATAAAGAGACATATCTACTTGTGAAGCTGACAAATTTAGCTCTTCTAAGAGACATGTCCTGAATTTGTTGAACCAAGCTCGAAGGGCCTGTTTAAGCCCATATAAGGACTTCGTTAGTCGACAAACAAGTTTTTCACCATTTGCTCCTTGTTGTTCTAACCCTGGTGGTTGCTGCATATATTCCTCCTCTGATCAATCATCATTTAAAAAAGCATTGTCCACATCAAACTGTCTAAAAATCCAGTTGTTAGAAAATGCCAGGCTAAGCATTACTCTTACTGTTATTGGCTTCACAACTGGACTGAATGTCTCTTGATAATCAAACCCATCTTTATGTGAATATCCTTTTGCCACTAATCGAGTTTTGTACCTTTCTATACTTCCATCTGCATTTCTTTTGAATTTAGAGAGCCATCTGCAACCAATTGGTACTCGATCATCTGGAAGTGGAACCAAATCCCAAGTTCCTTTTCTAACTAAAGCAGTAATTTCCTTGTCAACTGCTTGTTTCCAATATGTGGACATCATGGCTTGATGAATATCATGAGGCTCAGAACATCCTAACTAGCTGAAAAAACCTTAGGTTTGAAGATTCCTGCCTTAGATCTGGTAACCATAGCATGTGACTGTATAGCCTTTGGAGCAGCTGATTTTGAAGCAGAAGAAGATTGCGAATTTGAACCAATTTCTACTTTTAAAGACCTTTCAGTTGCACCTTCTTCCTCTGAAGAATCCAAATTAGTAGTTGAATTTTCTGCTGCTGTTTTCATATTTGTAGAAGATTCAGCATTCAAATTTGTTGTTGCAGAGTTTGTTGAATTTTCTGATTCTGCATTACTCAATGTTGCTTTTTTTCTGAATGTATTGTATTTTCCTTATGTAGATTCTTTTCTGAACTTTCTCTTGACTGTTCTGGCCCTTGTGAATTTTTTGAATTTCCTCCATAATGCTTAATTGATGTATCAGCTGAATGTGAAATCCTTGCTTGCATCTGCTTTTGACTCTTTGGTTCCTTCAATTTTTAACCAAAGATTTATCTGGATCCTTTCCTTTGTGAGCATGTTGTTCTATAGAAAAGGGAAACATTTCTTCTTTAAATTGCATGTCTTGAGACATAGACTCTTCCATCAGTGCTAAGACATTTGTAACCATGCTGCTGTGAGCTATGCTAGAGGAAAACAAAAGCCTTTGACCTGAATTGCAACTTATGTTGCTTGTATGGCCTCATTAAAGGAAAGAACTCCCAGCCAAACACTTTAAGAAAGGAATAGTTTGACTTAGTTTTGAACATCTTCTCATAAGAAGTGACCCCTTGTAATCCACTGGAAGGTAACCTATTTATAAGAAAGGTTGCATAATAGAATGCATCAGTCCAATATTTGAGAGGAAGTGAAGCTTGAGCCAAAAGAGTTAACCCAAGCTCAACAATATGCTTATGCTTGGGTTCAACACTACTATTATGTTCAGAAATAAAAGGACAAGTATTTCGAAATTCTATGCCCTACTTATTAAAAAAAGGAATCAATGGTTTAAACTCAGATCCACAATCTGTTTGAACTGCTTTTAATTTGCAGTTAAACTTCCTTTCAGCCAATCTTTGAAAAGAAATAATTACATTAGTAACATCAGATTTCCACGTGTATCTTGTACAAGCATCTACAAAACTTATATAATAGCTTGCATTGTTAGATATTATATGAGCAGCACCCCATAAATTAATTTGCACAAGTTGTAAAGGTTGATCATAGACAGTAAGAGAATTTTGAAATGACAGTTTGTAACTCTTTCCCATCTTGCAGGCTGAACAAAGAGTAGCTATTTTATTACTGGAAACATTACATTGCTTAAGAACTTTTGCAAGAATGTGGCCAGATGGATGACCAAGCCTTCTATGCCATAGTTCTACACTACCAACTAAAGTAGATGAAAAACATGTATTACTACAGCTACCAAAATATGATATGTCACATATATTCTCAGAACATGTAATAGAAGAACTATTTTTTAGAGTGTAAAGAATAACTGTTTGAGATTGAGGCTTGAACTGTAGGATCTTTATCAGATCTTGACTGATGGAGTCTTCTGAGCATCTCATCACTGGATTGGAGTCTGTACAGACCATTATTTTCCTGCCCCTTAAGGATTATTTTTTGAGTTGCTAAGTCCTTCACAATACAAAACTCTGGATAAAAATCAATAGATACATTATTATCTTTAGGAAAATGAGAAATAGATAACAAATTCTTTTTAATGGAAGGACATGTAATAGTTGATTTAAAACAAGAGGCCTTGAATGTGTAAGCAACGAGGTTTGACCAACATTTGAAATATAAACACTCATACCATTAGCTACAAAAATTTCACCTGCCCCTTGATACTGAGTGGAATTTGTCAAATTGGTTGCATCAGATGTGAGATGAACAGTTGCACCTGAATCAGGATACCAGGCAGTATCCCCAAATTGATTAGCTGAAAATTGAGTAGAAAAATCTCCAATCATGTTCACAGAACCATCTTCAAAGGAATCTTGAAGAACAACTGTGGGATCAATAGTCAGTAAAATTGATAGAGTAATTTGTGAAATTTGATAAACCACCAATCTCTGCAAATGACTGATTAAACCTATAGTAGCATCGACTAACCAAGTGTCCTATTTTACCACAAGGCTAACATTGAACTTGTGACCTTCCTCCATAACGACCTCATCGACCTCTAAAATTTTGTCTCCCTTGCTGAATAACAGGCCGAACTCCCTGATGTGGAACACAGTTCACATACTGAGATGTTATAAAACCTGAAACTATTCCTTTTATAACTCCCTGACCAAGAGTTGGCTGCGAAATTTGATTAGCAAACCTATAAAGATTTGTATTATCATGCAAGAAATATGAAGAGCTTCCTTGAACATGAAGATTTCCTTGAAAAGATCCTTGAAAAGAATTGCCTTGAAGAATATTTAGAGCATTTTTACTCGAAAGTGAACCTTGAACCATATTTACATAAAGATTTCGGGAAATTGAATCTTGTTGACGTGTTTCGGTATCAAGAACAGTACAGACACCATCAACTTTATATAGTTGTTGACTAGGTGTTATCACTGCCACAACAAGCTCATACTTAGGTGGAAGACCAGATAAGATTACCGAGATATGCATAGTATCAATAAGAGGATTCCCACATGCAGCTAAACTATCACAAATTGTTTGAATCCGCCCTAAGTATTCTTTCATACTTTGATCCCTTTTCCTTAGACTTCTTAAGGAACAATGCAAGTGCATAAGCTTGGTACTAAAATTCGAGAAAGCTTGTTGTACCTTCTCCCAAATATCCAGCGTAGTTTTGCATCCAACTAGTAGAGGCAAGATGGAGGGGCTAATGGAGAAAAAATTTATTTTTTCACTTTGGTCCCCCTATATAAATTGGTTTATTTTTGAATTTGCCCCTTAATCCCAAATCCTGGCTCCGTCCCTGAATGGAGGCAAGAAGCCAAGAACATAAAACGCTATCTTCTTGTTTGTAGAACATGTAATCTGGATTGGAAACTCTCTCACCTTTTTCATTGAGAATAATCTGTGCTGGAACCGAAATCGTGCCATCAACATGACTAACTAACCCAAGACTCTCAATTATAAACAGAATTTGCTGCTTCCATATTAAGAAATTGGATTCGTCTAACCTAATCGTGATTGTTTTATTGGTGAAAGGTTTGGAAGAACTCATATTCGAAGATGAAACCTCTGATACCAAATACAAAAATATAGGATTGGAAAGTATAACGAGAGAATAGAAGCAATTTTGAATATTCAATATTGATTGTGAAAGCTATCTTACTGTTTACATTCTATTGATGTTCTTATATAGAGTATTCCTTAACAGAATGCTTGACTAACTGAATGTCAAACTAACTACCAGAATATTAACTGAGTAGTAGTTATTCTACACTGCCTAACATTCCATGCTTAGTGGATGGGTAAGAAGGGAAAAAAATTAAGTTACCTTATTTATTTTGCACAGAACTCGCTCTTAGTGAAGCATGAATTCAAAACTCACTTTTTAGTAAGATACGAATTTGGCCTACATAGGTTGAAAGAGATATTTATCAAAATAATCTTGGATAAAGTTATTTATAATTAATTATTTTTAGAGGTATATTTGAATGATTTTACCTTTAAAATAAGGGCAAAATTAAATGAATATTCCTTTTTCGGTAATTATCTAGAAAAACAAGCCCATCAAAGATTATGTAACAAAATACATCCCTTTCAGTCCAAGTAAGGTAAGCTCGCGTTTAGCCAAAAACGAGTTTCAAACTCACGCTTAACTAAAAGCGAGTTCTGTGTAAAAAATGTTAAATTAAAATTTTTATTTCTTACCTACCCACTCAACACGAAACTTGCGTTTTGTTATAAACGAGTTTTGTTATATTTTGACTCAAATTCTAATTGGTAATTAGGTTGAGTTTTAATTCTAGTCGTTAAAAATTACTTGACAATCGGGATTTACTTTAATGAGTAAATATCTATTTTAGGTAGAGATCTTATTGAATAAGGTTTCTTGGTGATCTAGTATTTGTGTCTATCAATATATAGACTAGGTTTAACCTTTTGAATTATGAGAGAACAGGAGAATGAGAGAGAGGGGAAATTACTCTAGAGAGACGTAACCACTTTTGGGATCTCTACAACTATTGTGCATACGTTGTAGAGATGGTATTGTAAGGATGTTGGGAAGAGTGTTTTAGTTCCATCAGGTCATGGGATTTGTACATCGGGTTTTGGGATTACATGGGTTACCATGTATTTGTACTCTTCGAGTTCTCTACGTTGTTAGTAGATTGTTTGTTTCTCTCGTCCGTGGAGGTAGGCTATGCTGAACCACGTTAAATCTTGTCTCCTGTGCATGTCTTGGTCCATGTCGTTATCGCTTTGGTTATTTTGCCGCATAACAGATTCCTAACAAATGGTATTAGAGCTATGGTTCGAGCTGTATGATTATGGAGGAATTTTTGCTGCGAATTTTGCGGTGCGATGTTGGAGACATGCCAGAGGAGTGTTGTTGCAATGAGCTTTCAGTTGCAGAGGGGAGTAATTCTCAATCGATTCAACGGTGCTTCAACGGATACTATGTAAGAATTGGAGTTGTTGAAGACTTGACGACGCTGCTTCAACGAATATTTTGCTTACTTAAAAAATGAAGCTGTTGAAAACTTGAAGACCAATGCTCAAATAGAGTTTGTGCCAAGGGGGAGATTTGTTATATTTTGACTCAAATTCTAATTGGTAATTAAGTTGAGTTTTAATTCTAGTGATTAAAAATTACTTGGTAATTAGGATTTACTTTAATGAGTAAATATCTATTTTAGGTAGAGGTCTTATTGAATAAGGTTTCTTGGTGATCAAGTATTTGGGTCTATAAATATAGACTAGGTTTAACCTTTTGAATTATGAGAGAACAAGGGAATGCGAGAGAGGAGGAACTACTCTAGAGAGATGTAACCACTTTTTGGATCTCTACAACTATTGTGCCTACGTTGTAGAGATGGGTAGTGTAGGGATGTTGGAAAGAGTGTTTTGGTTCCACCGGGTCTTGGGATTTGTACACCAGATTTTAGGATTACATGGGTTATCATGTATTTGTACTCTTCGAGTTCTCTACGTTATTAGTGGATTATTCGTTTAGGCTATGCTGAACCACGTTAAATCTTGTCATCTGTGCATGTCTTGGTCTATGTCGTTATCGCTTTGGTTATTTTGCCGCATACCAAATTTCTAACAAGTTTTTTCTTACTTGGACTGAAAAGAGATTACCCCAACATATCACATGTCAAATATAAACGCACAAAATCATATACCGTGCATGCTATTTAATAGATTCATACAACAACAATACATTAAACAACCATAACCCATCTCCCAATATTCACAACCTAGCTCATGTACCACCAAATGTAACCCTCTCGATCCGGCTAAGACACCAGACCAAACTGAGCAAGCTACATTGGATTTGTCGAGACAAACCCAAATGATTTACTTTGAAAACGGTCCATTTTTCCTTTTATCTTGTCTAGATGCATAATTAAGTCCTAAGGTGATCATGCTAGTGGCGGTGAAATTTATAATCCAATCGGGCATCGACTTGACATCTAATTGGTCGATAACGTACTCTAAGGACCAAATTGTAATTTTGTCAAATTAAAAGGACTTACTTAAATTCAAAGTTAACCAACCTTAATTAATATGGTTTCATGCATTCATGTTAAATTTCAACTTAAAATAATCATCCAAATTCATTTAATTTCATGATCAAGAAACAAGGACTAAACTACAAAGATTCAAACTTCAGAAAGCATATTACCAGAATTAACTAACTGGGTACCGGTACATAGCTTGCCTGTAACCCCCTTGACTCGGCCTAGACAACCAACCGAACCAAGAAGGCTACATTAGGTTTGCCGTAGCAAACCGTAGAGATTCAGCAAAACCCAATCCATTTTTTCTTTTTATCTTATCTAGATGCCAATTAATATCCCTACATATTCATGCAGACATCAGGCGTAACCTCAACTCAATTAGGCATCAATTTGACTTCCAATTGATCATACTTACTATTTAGGGACCAAATTGTAATTTGACTAAGTTACAGGTCAAAAACCCACTTTTAAGTTGCCAAACTTAAATTAGTCAGGTTTCTTGCATATGTCTCAATTTTCTGCTCAATCCGATCATTTTATCACATACAAATGCATTGGCAAGATTCAGGGACTAAAATGTAAGGATAACAAAACTACTCAAAAAGGCATTAACAGAAAAACAGTTGTCCGTACCGATACAGGTAAGCCCATATCGATACGGTTTAAAATACCCCGTTTCGGTACGCCACCATGTCGTATCGATACGCCTAACTGAATTACCTAACTTTTGAAATGTTATAGATCGTACCGATATGGCTCCTCAGGTGTTTCGATACGCGAGTTCGAGTTGAAAAAGTGAATTCCATAGGCTAAAACTCGTACCGAAACACCCATACTCGTATCGGTACACCTAGCCAAATTTGCCAAGGCGTATCGAAACGTACAAGGCCTATACCGATCCCACAAGCCTGAAATTGCCTAGCAGTACCGATATGGTCCCCCGCGTATCGTTAAACCTAGGCCTGTAATGTCACATTTGGCTGGTTTTTCATCCCAAAAGCATACTCAAACCACTATAACATGTTTAAAACACAATACGAACACATCAAACATATCTCATGCCAACTAGCATCACAATTCTAACAGCACAACAAGGCTTCATGCATCAAAAAGGAAATCTATAGGCATGTTTCCTAATATGCATCCAACCAACATATCAAAAGATAAACCAGCACCAAAATCAATCCTAAAAGGCCATATACAACCCAAGAGCAACTAAGGGAACATGCTCAAACAGGGAGTTCCACAAAATATCTCCCAAAACATAACTAGTACCCCATTGCCCTTATTCATTATAGTCTAGTCTATAACATACTTTGGAAACAAGTATTGCCAAGATCCCCTTGCTTCTAGCTGCCTCCCGGGACTTTAATTCTCTGCATTGATGGACAAAGAGAGCATAAGCACACATGGCTTAGTGAGGAATGTTCAGAACAAAACACCATCAATGCATCTAAACCATTTTCTTTACATCATCCTTTAAAATAACATGCCCTTTTTAAAACATGCACTTTACATCATTAAAACCAGCATATTAGACCATATGCTACATGTATCATTAATCAACAACAAGTCACATTGCTAACCCTCCACTTAAGCATTCCCATGCATTACTACCAAATGCAAAGCTCAAGGAGAAACATGTATAAATCACATTATACAACATAAAACATTTCAATGATACATTAACAATTATATTGGCTTACAAGTGATCATTAAACAAGTCCAATAACAAAAGAGTTAATCGGATACACAGATTCAACAAGTGTTAACCCACCACTTCAAGCCATCTCAACCTGAATAGCGATACAATCACAATCGCGGTACAATAACAACCGGGTACATTAACAACCTGGTACACTTTCAACCCATAGGGACACCCACCCCTTTCATCGGTTAGATTCTTAACCCACTAACGGGAGTTTTCGGTACTGTTTAACCCCTCTACTGTTAGGGTACTTGGATAGAGTATTCGGTATGCCGTATAAACCCCTCAACATCCAAGGTGACTTATTTACAGTGCACTCAATCCCATGGCCGGACAACTATATCCGATAACAATTTTAAAACCACATCACTTGCCAATATAATTAATCATTTACCATTTACCTTACTGTTTTAACAAGCATTAAACCATGCCATTTCCAAAGCAACAACCATGCTTTAAAACACAAGTATAAACCATACTTGCAAGGATCACTTACCATGTGCATCGTTCAGCAAAACATGCTTAAAAATAGTATATCAAATACTTTAGAACATGCTTAAACAGTAGGTAACATGTAAATTAAAACAAGTGCATAAAACCATTTCAAACTAGCACGACCGAGAGAGAAAACCACTTTATACGTACTTTCGAGTCTAGGTAAGCGTTTCAAGCTCTACCTTAACTCCCAAAACTCTATTCTCATAACATCAAAATGCTTTAAACCACGTTTTCACTCACTGATACACGAAACCTTGATTCGCCGATGCAAAATCAAGTATCCGAAACCTCCAACGCTTCTCCAATCACTTTCGGATCAACCTCCCCTATTTTTACCACAAAACAACAGAGGATTAATGCATCGTAATGCATTCTAAACACAGCAATTACAATCCTTCTCGGATTTCCACAAAACCTTCTCAATTAACCCTCTACAACAACCGAAAACATAACCAAAACACTACGATTCTCAACCCAGCCAACATCTATCAATCTAACATCACTTTCAACATCAAAACACATCTAAAAACAGATCCAAATCAACCTACCACCTCCAACAACCTTACAACCAAAGAAACACCACAAAACCTCAAAACTAACAACCTAAACAAATAGAGATTCTTAAGTTTCGGGATTCCATTGATAAAAATCACTTATCAACATTATTAAACATCCAAAATATAAATCAAAGCATCCTTAATTACTGGAAATTAGATCCAATTCGGGAATTAACTCATTTTCCCCAAATAACTCAATTAAACATTGGAAAAACATCAAAATCAGATTAGAAACACAAAAACAAGGATCAAATGCTTGGGAATTTCAATAAAGAACCATACAATAGAGGAGATCTCAGACCTTACCCCTATTTTGAAGTTTCTTCCTCAATTGATTGGTGAAAAGCTAAGAAAACATAAGATTTCAATGAGATTTTGCAAAACAAAGTTAAAGAATCAAGTTATAATCAATAATCTGAGTGAAAAGAATCTCCCACCTCTGGATTTTGATGAAATTCTGATTGTTTGGCAGAAAAGAAGTTGAGAGAAAAGGTTTAGGAAAAAGTTACGCAAATTTTCTTTAAAAGCTAATAACCAACTTAGATATTTTAATCCCTCTTAAACCACCTTTAAAACACATGTTTAAAATAATTTAATTGAATGGAGAAACCTCCAACAAAAAATTGGTAATTTAGCTCCTTAAGGATTCTAAGAATTTGACCCTTTTCATTTTAGCCACTTTAAAATAATTTTCAAAATTTGCATTTTGGTCACTAACCAAAATGTCACATTTCCAAATTCCATTTTCCAAAATTTATTCCACCAAAAATCAATATACATTTAAAGATGATTTTTAACTATTTTTCACGATTTTATCTTACCGAAAAATATACGGTCCCGAAACTAACTCGAATCCCTGCTCTAGTCCACCGGACCGTCTAATAAACCACCAAACTGCTAAGCCCTAAAACCGGGGCATTACATTGCCCATATCGATATGGGTATAATTTAAGAAGGGTATCGGCATAGTCCTCAGGCATATCGATACGGTTGTCGATATCAAAAACAAGGGATTCTAGTAGCTAAAGGGCGTTTCGATATGGTTGCCTGTGTACCAACACCAGTTGTAATTTTTAGCTATGCGTACCGATACAACTACAATGCGTACAGATACGTCTATGCAATTTTGCACAGATTTGAGACGAGAAAGACCCCGCGTATCGATCCTTGAGAACCCCTACCGGTATGGATTGGCCTGTAATGACCTCTTGGTCGAACATATGACACTTTGGCTCAATTTAATATGCCTTAAATATTATATAAACATCATTTAACAAGTCTAGCAACATTTCCACAATCAAATAGGCATGATAGAGGATCATTCACATCAGAGCAAAGCCAAACAAGGATCCTATAGGCATGATCTCTACCCAAGCATGCAAATTACATCTCAACCCCTCAAAGCAAGACAATAAGCATCAAACAAGTCTAAAACATCAAATGAAACTTGTCCAAACCAGGGAGTAAACAAAACAATCCTCCCAATTACAACTTGGTCACATTGCCTCTTACTACATAGTATTTATAAAACCATACATGAAATTACTTCGCCCTTGAATTGCTTCTTGCTTGCTCGTTGCCCAAAATGCTTACTTCTCTGCATTGATGAGAAAGGAGAGCGTAAGCTTATAGGCTTAGTGAGGGAATGTCTAAAACACTCACAATGCATTTTAAACATTTTTATTTCCAAATAATTATTTAAGATCATGCAAAAACATCTTACGCTTCTATAGTCTTTACAAATATGCACTTTTAAACATTGTCAGCACATGTATCATGGATTTCTAGCATAAACTTCAATTTAAGCTTTCCCATGCAAAAATCTCAAAATAGCAAGCTTAAAGAGCATCACATGTATAAACCATATTATACAGAACATAATCCATTTCTCATGATACATTATATCATATATTGGCATTCAAGTGAACCAAAACCATTTCAATCTATTTATAATACACATCTGATACACAGATTTCCCAAGTGGTTCTTCGACTACTTCACATACATCCTCAAATCGGAGCATGGTACTACTACCCCTCAACGGTTATGATGTATAAATCCACCAACAGGAGAATTGGTACATTCTTGACCCCTCGACCACTGCAGTTCTCATGGTGGAGCATGGCACACTCTTGACGCCTCGACGCACATAAGGCGACTTATTATAGTGCACTTTAAAACCTATAGCTAGCCAACTATATCTAATGACATTTAATCATTGTCACTTGCCAATATATTTTATAAAACCACATTACCTCACTATTTTACATATGCATCAAACCAAACCAATTTTCAATACAAAAACCATGTATTCTAGTATTCACAAAACCCTTTTCACAAATCATTTGTCATACTCAATAATCATCACATATGGTCATTTGCAATATCTTTAATTTTGAAAACATGCATATAGTAGTAGGTAATCAAAATAAAAAATATGTGTGTAGACATTAAATTTTGTCGGGGTTTAAATTAAAATGCTCGAAATAAGATCAATCCACATCACCCTTTTAATACCTCTATTCACCACCCCAGCATTTGAAGCTCAAAAAAACCCACCACCATTCGAACCTCCAACCGTTAAATCAACTTTTCAACCTCAATGACAACGATCCATGAATTTATTGGTCGAGGATATGTTTGGGTTTTGGTATTTTCTTCCCTTGTTTATTTAATGTGTAATCCATTCTTATGATTTTATGGAAATATTGATGAGATTTGTTGACAATCCTCTTTATTTATTTAAGTTTCTTTCTTATATGTTTTTGTTTAATTTATTTGTTTGTGCTATGTGTTTTATTTTATTAGTTGGATGTGGTTTAATTTATTATTTGCTTGTATGTTTTTAGGACAATTTAGCTTTTTAGAATTTGTTTTAATTACATTAAAACATGCTCTTGGCTTAATGAGGTGTGTGTTTAAATTAATTAAAATGAATTCAGTTTAGGTTTTAGGTTAGTTGAACTCTTAGTTAGAATTAGGTTTAAAATTTAGTTTAAATCAATTAAATTATGCCCTTGGGTTATTAGGGTATAAGTTTAAATTAATTAAATTTAGGTTTAGATTAGTCAAACCTTTAATTAGATTTAGGTTTAAATTAATTTAATTAATTTAAATTTGTCCTTATATTATTAGAATAAATGGTAAATTAATTGAATTAATTTGCCATCTCTTAATTATTATTAGGATACAATTGGCATTGGACTTAGATGGTTATTTAATTAAAATCATAATTGTTAATTCAATTCATTTTAAATAGTATCCTGGCTTCATGAGACGCTAGTTTAAAAATAGTCAAATTAACCATTTTGATTCAAGATAATCCATAAAATGTTAGGGTTTTCTAGTTTTGTAGGATTTAATTAATCTAGGGTTAATGTTAGACTAACCTAGTTAATAATTAGATCACTAATTAATTTTACATAATTTGGGCCTTTTTAGGATAGGACTTTAGTGGGCCTAAATTTTATTTCATGCAATTCTATGTCATACATTTTAATTGTCATTCATTAGACCTAAAATATTTTATTTGGACATGTTATTAATTAATTAACTTAAATTATAGAAAGGAGGTATTTTTTAATTTCGATATTTGTGTCGTAACAGTCTTGGCTTAATGGATGTTGACCAAATATTTGAATTAATGATTACCGTCTGAAGGTAAGCTTAATTTGAATTAAAGTTGATAAGTTATAACATCATTTTTAAATACATGCATCATGCATAAATGTGATGTACGAAATTCGAACCATATATTAACATGGTAGTCAGACTTATTCGATGTCGATTTAATCTATGGTCCGAGACATCTTCACCCTTATTAATTAAATGTTTAATTAATTTAAGCCCACCAATTGATAAAGCCCGTTTAATTAAAACATATATTCAATCAAGAACATTTAATTAAATTCATTTTAAATTTCAACATTTTTCATCAATTAAAAGCAACATATGTTTTGGTACCGATTTTCGGGCGTGATGGGGGTGTTAATGATTGTGGTGAAATCAATTTTGTAAAAGGACTTATTTGATTTTTCATTCTTTAAGGAGCTAATTGCCCAAAAAGTCTAATCTCTAACTTAATTCCTTAATTGGTTTAATTTATTATTTGCTTGTATGTTTTTAGGATAGTTTAGCTTTTTAGAATTTGTTTTAATTACTTTAAAACATGCTCTTGGCTTAATGAGGTGTGTGTTTAAATTAATTAAAATGAATTGGTTTTAGGTTAGTTGAACTCTTAGATAGAATTAGGTTTAGAATTTAGTTTAAATAATTTAAATTATACCCTTGGGTTATTAGGGTATAAGTTTAAATTAATTAAATTTAGGTTTAGATTAGTCAAACCTTTAATTAGATTTAGGTTCAAATTAATTTAATTAATTTAAATTTGTCCTTATCTTATTAGGATAAATGGTAAATTAATTGAATTAATTTGCTATCTCTTTATTATTATTAGGATAAAATTGGCATTGGACTTAGATGGTTATTTAATTAAAATCATAATTGTTAATTCGATTCATTTTAAATAGTATTCTTGGCTTAATGGGACACTAGTTTAAAATTAGTCAAATTAACCATTTTGATTCAAGATAATCCATAAAATATTAGGGTTTTCTAGTTTTGTAAGATTTAATTAATTTAGGGTTAATGTTAGACTAACCTAGTTAATAATTAGATCACTAATTAATTTTACATAATTTGGGCCTTTTAAGGTAAGGACTTTAGTATGCCTAAGATTTATTTCATGCAATTCTATGTCATGCATTTTAATTGTCATTCATTAGACCTAAAATATTTTATTTGGACATGTTATTAATTAATTAACTTAAATTATAGAAAGGAGGTATTTTTTAATTCTGATATTTGTGTCGTAAAAATCCTGGCTTAATGGATGTTGACCAAATATTTGAATTAATTATTACCGTCAGACGGTAAGCTTAATTTGAATTAAAGTTGATAAGTTATAACATCATTTTTAAATACTTGCATCATGCATAAAGGTGATGTACAAAATTCGAACCATATATTAACATGGTAGTCAGACTTATTCGATGTCGATTTAGTCTATGGTCCGATACATCTTCACTCTTATTAATTAAATGTTTAATTAATTCAAGCCCACCAATTGATAAAGCTTGTTTAATTAAAACATAAATTCAATCAAGAACATTTAATTAAATTCATTTTAAATTTCAACAGCTTTCATAAATTAAAAGCAACATATGTTTTGGTACTACTTTTAGGGCATGATGGGGGTGTTAATCCTTCCCCACACGTAACCAACTCCCAAACCTGTTTGCGAATGAATCTCTGGTTTTATGGTGTCCGACCTACCTAAGTGGCCATTGGCGACTCCAAATGTTTTTTTCCAAAACACGATTTTTAAAAGGACTTCCCCAATTTACAAATATTTTCCCAAAAAGCGAAAGGAAAACCGAATTACGTTCCTTTTTAGAAATAAAAAAAGGTTGTTATAGTTGGTAACTCTATTGGGATGGATTTTTTATTTTTACAAAACAAAAGAAGAGAGTTAAGCCAAGAAAATATATGTTGCTTTCAATGATAGAAGTATTGAAATTTAAATTGAGTTTAATCAGGTTGTTCTTTCTTAAAAATGTGACTTAAATTGTACGGGCTTTGATAATTGGCGGTTTTGAATTAATTTCTCATTTAATTTCTAAGGAATCACCGTTATGTGTTACATCATGATCATCAAGCTATATACCCGAGCTCTGTCCCTTGAGTGGGATTGAAACTTCACATAGCCCCTCCACAGGTCAATATTTCACTTTCGAAATCCATGCCTTTTGATTAGTAGCTTTCCACGTCACTAGGTTGTGCTTTCTCTTGAACCAAACCCAATTAGCAAGCTTGTAATGAGGCATGATTAGGTTACTGTTGTGTGCTCCATCATTATTCTCGAGACAAAGGACTACGATGAGTTGAATTCTCGAGATCGAGTGCGACTTGAATTAGGTTGAAGAATAATTAATTGCTTAAAGAAAGAATGAAAAATCAAATAAGTGTCTGAGCATCCTGATAGAGCTGTGGGGGAGAACAAATCTATTAAGGAGATATGCTTTACTTGTTCAATACTCTAGTGTCAGAGATGAATCTTTGAAGATACTGATATTATATTAATTGCAATCAGAAGCACATACTAGTACTTAGAATTCTCAGAATGATATTTTTTGAACTTCATGTGTTAAGTAAATTCGAAAACCTTGAACATATTTTGGGAAAAAAAATGAGAACTAGAAGGAGTAGTTTTCGAACAGATCAAGCAAATACCATAATCATGAGGATGAACCAAGCAATTTGGAAGGAATTTCACAACTTCAAATATCGCCACAAGATTCAAAGGTAAGCTTTTGATCACCAAAGGATTGAATCTAAGACGCTCTTGCATTTAATATCCAGAGCATTCTATTCTTTTTATATTGATTTTTATTTTGTATATTAACTGAAAGAAGCATTCCCTTTTGAAATGTTAATTAGAAACCTAACATATTGATGAAAAGAAGAAAAATAGAAAAAAATAAGAAAAAAGAATAAAATAGAGAAAAAGAAAAAAATGTTTTTTTTTTTTTCTTGTAGTGTTTCAAGAATAGAGTTTAGAATTAAAGGTCAAAGAAGTATATGATCGACCTAACACAAAAGAATAACCCGTCAGTGATCTTGAAGAAAATAATGGCAAGCCTTAGTATGCTACATGGTTCAAAGACTCAAAGTGAGTGTCTGTCACAATGCCTTGGTTGATTTAGAAAAATGAAGATTGAGTCATATTGAAGAAATGAAAGTTTGGAGATTTTGGGGCATGTTTTCAGCCCAACATTGAGATAGAAGAAAGACCATACCAATGTATCAGGGGAAAATAACAGTTAAACCCAAATGTGGGATGAGTTAATACTAAGACCAAGAAAGAAGAAAAGTGTTTTTCTACATAACTTCATAGATAGCATTTTAGGTCAAGGATCTACATGGTCGACCTAGCACAAAAGAATAATTTATCAGTGATTCGAAGATAATAATAGCAAGATTTCATATGCCAGACAATTCAGAGATTTGATGTAAGCTTCTGCCATAATTTTTTGTATGGTTCAGAATCATGATGATTTGAGACCAAAAAAGGAAAATTTGGGGATTTAGGGGCATGTGTTCACCCCCCGCGTTGATGTAAAAGAAGGCTCGTCATGAAGAGTTGTAAAAGAGAGAACATTTAAGCCC
Source organism: Hibiscus mutabilis (assembly GCA_019671005.1). Taxonomy (NCBI): domain Eukaryota; kingdom Viridiplantae; phylum Streptophyta; class Magnoliopsida; order Malvales; family Malvaceae; genus Hibiscus; species Hibiscus mutabilis. Next base: position 10,862,513 of record CM033737.1, on the reverse strand, counting down.
AAGTGGAGTGGAGGAAATGTTTCAGAATTGAACTTCATGAAAAGATAGATTTTGTTCTGACCAGCGCAAGTTAGAAATCTCTTTTCACGATGGGACAAAAGATAAAGATGCAAAAAAAGGGTAAGCTCATAGAAATTAAGGGTGATCGGCCAGAAGGAGAGGGTTTTTCCCCAACAGTTTTAAGACGACTCCACTCATGCACCATTATTAGCCTAACAACCGAATGATTTGCTAATGACTCCCTAAATTCCAATTTCAATGATGATTCAAAGATGATTTGAGGCTAGTTTTAAGGGTTCGGTGGACCAGAATTTGAGATTCGAATCAATTTCGGGATTAAATCAAGTTAAATATTTTTTATGGTGATAAAAATATGGGAAAATGTTCTAAAATCATTATTTTATATATTAATGATTGTGGTGAAATCAATTTTGTAAAAGGACTTTTGGAAATCAGACATTTTGGACTAGTGACCAAAATGTAAACTTTGAAAAGTATTTTTGTGACTGTTTTGTAAGGAGTCAAAACTTTGAATCTTTAAGGAGTTAATTTCCCAAAAATTCTAATCTCAAACTTAATTCTTTAATTGCCCAAAAAGTCTAAACCTTCAGATAAATCTTTCATTTCTAAAACTCTTGTGTTTCAAATGATTTCTTATTGATTTCTTATCAAAATCTTATTGTTTCAACTTTGCTTTCTCATGTAAATTATCCAATTAAGGGAGGAAGAATTAATTAGAGGTAAGGTTCGTTCTTCTCCTCTAATGAAAGGTTCTTTACTGAAATTCCTAAGTTGTTGACTTTTTACAATTGTTTGTAATGTGTTTTGATAGTTTAATTAAGGAAAATTGGTTTAAAGGTGTTTTAATTGATGAAATTGGTAGATCTTCGAATTGGATCTGTTTTTTTGGGTTTGTGATTAGATTATATCATGTTTTTGATGTCTAATGATGTTAACAGTTTGGATTTATCATGGTAATCCTGAAACTAGTTGAGTCTCTAATGTTTTAGGTTGTTAGTTAGGGTTTTAGTGGTGTTAATGGAGTTTTATCTTTGCTGGAAGTAAAAGAATGTTGTAAAAGGTTTTTAGATGTTAATTGATGAAGTTTGATGTGTTGACATGTTATATTATCGCTGGGTTCAGAGTTGGAAGTGATTGAGGTGTTTTCGATAAGTTTCGGATGGTTTTTATTTGGGCAACTTGTATGTTGTAGGTAATTTCTGGTAGGTAATGGTTTGAATGCATAATAATGCATTTGCATATGGTTTTATGTGGTTTAAATAGGGAATAATCAAGGCGAAGAGCCGTGATGTTGTTTGTTGTTTGTCGGGAGCTCGATTTGTGTTGGTGAGCAAGGTGAAGTGAATCGGTGAGTGGAAACTGATTTTAAATGCCTTTAAAAGGTTTGATAAAGGTTGTTGGGAGTTTAGGGTAAGCGTGAAGCACTTACCTAAGCTCAGAAGTAAGTTTCCCTTGTTAACTCTTGAACATTAGATTGAATATGAGCATGTATATTTTCATGTTTTGGTTTAGACATGGTTTGATTTACTACTATAAATGCATGGTTTTGAGCACATATGCAGGGGATTAAAGGTGTATAAAATGCTAGTGAGCATTGGTTTTCATTCCGGTGAGGATGTGGTATTGTTCTTGCAATGTGTTTTGCATATATGGTGTTTTTGAGTAATGCATTGTAAAACAACGAGTACATGGTTTTGTAAATGATATATTGGCTATGTGAAAAGGTATAAAACAATCTGTTATAGTTGGCATGTCATAGGATTAAAGTGCACTATAAAATATATGAACAAAATCGATCATGGCCATGAGTCTTTGAGGTATGGCAATTTAACTAGGCCACTCAGACTGTTGGGACATCTCTTGGGGCATGCGGTTTAACTAGGCAGCCCAAGATGATGATGATCTTGCGGTCTAACTAGGCAAGGTTGGTAAAGCTCGCTGTTTAACTAGGCGATGGTATCAAGTCTTGCGGTTTAACGGCAAGGTTTGAGATATCATGCGGTTTAACTAGGCATGGTATGGGAAATCCGTGTATCTGAATTGTGTGGATAGAGGGTAGTCTATCCGGGGTCACTATAAATGCCAATATATGGAATAGTTCATGTGTTGAACCTATTTTGAAATGATTTGGGATCTAAGCATGGTAATATGATTTAATGCTTTGGATTTAAGCACGAAATGTTTTTATGATGTTGCATAAGGATGGTTATGCATGTTTTGGATTGGACAATGAAAATGCTTTGGTTGTAAGCATGGTTTGGAAACATGTGTTTGGTTTTCAAATGGTTTTAAATGCATCATTGTTTTATGAGCATCCTCACTAAGCATGTGTGCTTAAGCTCTCTTTTTTTCTAATGATGTAGAGCATTAGAGTTTGGGGCAGCATTAGCAAGGAAAAGATGATCCAAGACCTAAACTACTTTTGAGTGTGAACTCGGTTTAAGTTTTCGATTAATAAGGCAATGTGTTCGCCATGTTTTTGGGGATTTGTAATTATGTTTTTCCATGGTTTTTAAGTATGCTATGTGCTAGATTGTAAGGGTGGTTTGATGTTGTTGAGATTGTTGATGATCCTTGCTTATGGTTAATGTTAGATGGTTGCTTAGGTACGCATCTAGATAGGCTTGCTTGATTTCCATGTTTGGATTATTTGAACATGTTGAGTTTGGCTTTTTGAGTATGCGAGTAAGTGGCTAATGATAGAAAGTGCATATTGGTGAGTTTTGGTTGTAGAGTTAATTGAGTTAGGAAGCATGCCTATAGTCTTTCTTGGATGTTTGAAATGCAATGAATTGCTATTGTTTTTTATATGTTTTGGTTGGGTTTGTATCTTTGTAATGTTGCTTATGGGTTTGAGGCATGTTTAGGGGGTTTGATTATCATCATAGTATGTTTAAAAAACAATTTGGGACATTACAGGTCCAGGCGTATCGAAACAGGTGTAGGTGCAACTAGGCCATTTTAGGCATAGTGTTTCGGTACGCGGGAAGGTGTTTCGATACATATAGTCTCTTTCAAACATAGCATTTTAATACATGGGTAGATGTTTCGCTAGGGTCATAAGCTTTTAGGCCAGGCATTCCGATACGCGAGCAAGTGTTTCGGTATGAGTTTTGGCTACTGTAATCCGAGTTTTGAAAATTGTTGAGGCGTACCGAAACATATACACGCGTACCGATACGGGTTGCGGTTAATTATGTTAGTAGAGTGTTTGAAGTTTCTATTTTCTTTCATTTTAGTCCTTGAGTTTTGTTAATGCAATTGCATGAGATTGGATGATGGTTTTGATATGAAATTTCACCAGTAAGCATGTAATTAGATTAATTGAGGGTTGGTAACCTTAATTTTAAAATTGGTCCTTTAGAATATCAAATTTATATATATAATATTATATTACATATAACAATAATATGTAATATGATATAATATTATACTTATGATATGTAACATATACTAAGTAACTTATATATATAACATAATAAATAGTATATACTATACTATCAAATTTATATATAATATTATATATAAGTAACTTATATATATAAGAGTGACCGAAAGGTAAAAACGAAAAACAAAAGGGCCAACTCATAAAAGGATAAATGAAAAAAAGGAATGAAATTAAAGAGAAAAAAGAGGAGGGACTGGAACGGGTATTAACCCATGATAAGTTTAAAAGAGGAGAAGATCTCAGATAACCGAAATGGAAATTTGCCCTTTGAAATCGAATTAAAATCAGACCAATGACGAGATTGTAAAATTTTGAAAAGATGAAAGGATTGCAGGAGGGATCTTTAAAAAATAGAAGGACTTGAGTGGGTGATTTAGGTGGGGCGGAGGTCCTTAAGAAGATATTAAACCCAATTTAAATCGGGGCTAAGTATAAAAGACATTTTTAAAAAAAACACTTTAACTGGTTATGTTAAAAAAAGGAGAAACAATCTCCGCAAACTCTCCCCCCTTTTCCACATTTTCAAGAAAATCAGTGGCAAAGCCACCGTGCGCCACTACTAGCTGATGGTCGGCAGCCTAAAACCTTCTGTTTTTTTATTTTTTTTCAAATCTAAATCTGAAACAATTTTGAAAAAACCCTTTTGATTTGTTAAAAAAAACCTTAGATCCATTTTTTGAAATCAAGATCCCCTCTTTTTTCTAAAAAGTCTGGGATTAAAACCCTTTAACAACTCCCCTCATTTTTTAAAAACTCAGGAAACCTTTGAAGGCTTGGGACAGTCGGAAGCTCTAACGACGTAACAACAATGACGGCAACGAGTAACTACCTCCAGAGATAACTCTAAAATTCTTTTTCTTGCATTTATATTCAAAAAATAAATAAAAAACAGTTTATAATTTTTGTTTCGTATAGATTGTTTTGAAACACCCCATGTGGGTTACATCTCATTTTGGTTCTGCTTTTATAGCCGTTTTTATATTGATAAAAGAAAATAAAAAATGGATGCCAACTCTGAAACTCTAGTGTTGATGTTTGCTGGTGTTGTTGTTTTATGATTTTTCCCTTGTTTGCAGACGTTGCATGCTTGTACGGGAGGTGGTTTTGGCCGGATGCACTGACAGCAAGGGGGACTAGCTGATGTGGCACCTGACCACTGGTTCTTCGTGCCAACGTGGCAGTGACGTGGCTTGGCAGTTGGGGAATCGTGGGAAAAGTTAGGAAATAGTTCCAAAAGGTTCTGAAAGGTTGGAGATGAAGATGCGGTGACGGCTAGGGTTTGAGGGGTTTAGAAAATTAGGTTTAGGGTTTTTTGTATATTCGAGTAGGGATTCGAATCGGCTGGATCAGGGTTTCGGGTCAAACGGGTTTAAGGTGTAATGGGTAGGCAAATGAGTTTTGGGTTTAGGTCCAGTTGGGTATTGGGTAATGGATTTGGTTTGTAAAATGGGTTGGAAATTTAGTTATGCTCGGTTGGGTTGTAAATAGGTATTTGGACATTGAATTATTATTTTTGGATTTTTTTGTAGATTAATAGTTTTTAAAATTTTAATTTTAAATGAATTTTTTAGTATTCGAATAAAATGACCGGACAAGAATAATGATTACAATACCATGTTAAGGAGATAAACTGGAGGTAAAGACGATCAAGTAAAGGAAACATACTTGTTTATTATCGTGTGTTTACAATCATACAACGTTATGTTTTATATAGCAACTTATTTAACTGCTTTAACAAACTAACTTCTATTTACAACAGAATAACCACTGCTAACAGAATTCATTAATTATCTGCCTTTAGTCAAATAATGTTTAATTGATAATTTAAATATTTTTTTATGAAAATTTGCTAAAAAATTTCGTTTAAATAATTTAATCAAACAACATCATTCAACTTTTATTATTACAAAATTAAGTCATACTAATAACATTAAATATTTCTAATGAAAATTTTAAATTGAGACTTTTACTTAACACATTTTTCGTATATCAATGTCAAGTAATGTATAATTGATAATCTATATATTTTTTGTGATATTTTTCTCAAAGATTTCATTTAAATAATTTCAAAGAATAATTAACTAAATTTCCTACAAATTCTAACAAAAATATTTAAATCGTTAATTAAATATTATTTGATGATGATTTTGAAAATATGTTAAGTAAAAGTGTTAATTTTTTATTTTTCTGTCAGAATTATTTAACGGTATTAGTATAATTGACTTAATAATAAAAGTAAAAAATGCAATTTGATTAAAATTAAATGTTTAAACCAAGCCAAATGGCAACATGCATGTGCAAGGGCCTTGTCACCTCACTATTAAACAAAAAGAGAAAGAAAAAGTCACGTATAAATTTATCTCAAGGCTCATTCTCACTCAATGTGGGAATTACATGCACTACTAAATTCTTGAGCATTACCAATACAAACGACTATAATTCATCTTCAACTGTTATAAACGGATATAGACTCATTTTTCACTATAAATATATATCAAAAACACTCCAAGAAGCATGAGATGAACATCCAAGCAACTAAATCAAGAGAATAGTTGTTGAATAATCATTGTATGATTCTATGTGTATATACTTATCATTTGTGTTTAATCGTATATCTTCATTTTCTTTTGAGAGTTTTCAACTTGTAAACATCCATTTAGAGAATAGAAAAGTATTACTTGTCTATTTAGAATTGTTCTTTTCATTTTAAAATAAACTAAGTATTAAACTTTTTAAGTTACTAAATTTTTATTATTAAAAAGATTTCTTAAATTATCTACAAGTCTGTATTTTCATTAAGAAATTTGTATAATTTTTACAATAATTTGAATTTTTTTGGTCTTATTTACAAATTTACTAATTGTTAGATAATTTTTTCTCATTATGAAAAAATATAAAAATTATTAACGTTTAAAACATGACACATGAGTTGTTTTTTCATTATATTAATGTCTAATATTCTTTTTATTATATAATTCATTTATGTAATTAATTATAAGCTTCGATTATTATTTTTGTTTAATCATCCGTATCCGGCTCACTGGTCAACTAATCCGGATCTAGTTTTGCAAATGCCCAATATCTAATATATTTTTTAAATAAAAATGATTAAATTTATTAAATTATTTTAAATTCGGACTACGTTGGATATATGAGTTTTAGGATCAAAACCATCATTGTACCAAATCTTATAAGATGTCATTTGTATTTTAACATACGAGTGACTCGATGATAACTAAATTTTTAATTGAGTGATCCAATTATAATTCACAATAATTAAGTGATCCAATCATAATTTTACTAGTAAAAGAGTGACCTCCAATGTAGCCCTTCTTTTGTTTAAAATGGATCCACGGTTTGTTTGGTGAGTAGAGTTTTCGGGCTCTATATTCCAAATAAATCAATAATAAAGCAAGATGATGGGATTTGGTCCATTTGGAGCAAACGACGGCGTTTGAGAAAAAGGAGCAACGGTCCATGCAGGTCTCGAACCTGCGACGTTATGATACGCTCTAACAGGATGAGCTAATAGGCCAATGCACTCATAATGCTGCATTGGCACCTGGTCCATCAAAGCAAAATGGAAAGGAGAAAATGATAGAACGCTAGAAGGAATTGAACCTCCAACCTTGTGGTTAAGGGCCACAAGTTCTAACCAACTAAGCTATTCCAGCTTTTGCTAGAAATATCAAATTAATTTGTTTTTTGGTTTAGTAAATGTGGATGAAGACCGTGATGTTTTTTAATGATAATATTTATAGTCCTTAAGCTACATCAAATAATAATATCAACTTTAGAATACTGTCATTTTTTTAAAACCTCAAATTAAATAATATCATTATACAAATAAAAAGGTCGAGCAGAACCGCCTATTATTGTTTTTACTACCCAACCTCGGATTATATTTATGCATGATCAAAATTTCCATTCAATTGAGTAAATCTTACTTTTTACTAGAGTTTTTATTCACTTCTATGTTTAAGTTTAAAACTATACCAATTCTTTTTAGAATAAGACAAACTGTTGGCTTAAAGGGATAATTTTGTCCCTTCATTTTAATTGCATCAACTTAATTTTTGTAGTTTTTCATAATTAGTAATGTTGTTCATCTTTTTTAATTCCATCAATTTAGTCTTCAAACTCTTGAGTTGCTTCAATTCCACTCTTTGATCGTTTATGACTAGCAAAATCGCTATCAACAGTTGTCATTTGCAATGTTAGACACTCCTTCGTTAAATAATTAACAACGTCCAAGTTAACATCTTCATATATCATTTTCTTTAGTAAAATAATGTCCACCAATAAAATGACAACAAACTAATTTTGATGATGTGAAAATACAATTGACATGATTTTTTTTTATAAAAATAAGTAATTTTAATTTAATTAATTCATTAATTCTAAAATTCACCATTTGTACTATCACGTTATCAAAACTGACCCGTCATAGTCGACATGCCAAGATAATTGATGATAACAACTAATGTTGAAGCAGATAGCAGCCACATGAACATAATTTAACTACTTTGTTCGTCCAATGACAGTCAAAGGCCAAGATTAACACAATCCATGATCTCGAAGGCTAAGTTGATGAATTAAAAAAATGATGAACAATATTACTAATTTTGGAAGACTACAAGAGCTAAATTGACACAATTAAAAAAGATGAGTAACATTGCTAATTTAATATTACTACATGATAAAATTATCCCTTGTGCTCAAACAATTTTAATACTTACGTGATACTTAACTTTTACTTGTATTAATACTTAGAGTAATTCAAAAAAACAACTTACAGAGCTAAACGGAACATAAGTGTAATAATTAACATGTATGAATACGTGATTGCAATTGCTAGATGATAGAACAGAAGAGAAAATCGCCTAAACTTTCATGAAAATGGCATGAATAAGTGATTGTTACGCAAAGAATGTCTATTTGAAAAATCGTGATAACGAGATAGGGGAAGGGGAGTTTTCATGAGACAATGACTTGAATTAGCGTGATATGTGTTTATGGTTATAATTGCTACCTATACAAGGATTTGATGTGTTTGCTTCAAGTGGAAGGCAAGCAAGAGGCGTTGAGGGATGCATATCCAAGAATATTTGCACTAGCAACACAAAAGACAGGTGCTATTGCTGATTTTGGTTACGTGAACAATGGTGTTTGGAATTAGAATATTCTCCAGCGTCGTAACTTATTTGACTGGGAAGTTAGTATTTGAGAGTCTTTACAGTCTTCCAATCCTTCCAACTTAAGCACTTTCTGCAACTTAATTCTCGAATCAATATCTCACCTCCTGTGTCACTGCCAAGTTGTATGGTCCATTTGAAAAATTGGTGTTCATTGTGGAATGTATGTCGTGTGATTCCTGGGTCGTGTCGAGAGTTTTTAAGGTTATGGACAAATATTAATCCTCCCGACTACACTGCATAGTCTGGAACTTAAGTTTTTTTCTGCATTAGCTGGTCGTGTTGGCTATTTTGAAACGATATGGTGTTTAAAGGGACTAAGCTGGATAGCAAGCAGCTGTACGATTTGTGTTTGCAACGCCTAAGCTGGTGGTGTATTGCTTTGTGACCTAAAGCCGGTATTTCGAATGATGATTTCATAAATTATTCTGATAATTTCAGATTTTTTAATTTCAAACAGGGGTCGGCCGCTGTCAAGTTCTTGGACGCTCAACCAGTGGGTAATTTGAAGTTCAATACAGATGGGGCGGTGAGAGGTAGTTTTAGTGAGGTAGGTATTGGAGGATGTTTACGTAATGATTGCTCAAAATGCTTAATAATATTCTCAAAGTCGGCTGGGACCTTAGATGTAGCTACAACAGAAATCCTCGCAATTAAAGAAGCACGCTACCTATTCAAATCGTCTCCTTGGGGTAAAACTCATAAATTGCTAGTAGAAAGTGATAGCCTACTTGTGGTTAAATGGATAAAAAGCCCCAGTATTGCCCTTCGACTTTTAAACCTCTGATTTGGTCTTGTATAAGCCTATGTGAGGGATAGATTGGTGTATGGAGCATGTCTCTAGGGAGCGTAACACTTACGCTGATAATCTGGCAAAAAAAGGGATCTCGCGTTTGAATGATTTATATCAAATATTTACTGATCAAAACTGATGAGTAACATAGCAGCATGGTGGTTTGCTAGTGTGTTTGCAGATAATCTGACTAAACGAGGTTTCAAATCGTGGTTCTCGATGCTTATGGTCATTCCTGATGTGAAGTCCTTCCTTCCTAAGTTGTTGAGAAGATGATAACTTTGATGAGGGTGCCGATTGTTCCTTCTGTTCTTACTCAGCTAAGCTTCTTTGTGGTGTTGATTATTTAGAGTTTGAGGTTTTGGTAGAACCAAAGATTTGCAGTGTTGAGTGCTTACGATGAGATCAGAACTTGTTGGCCTTCCCCAGATTTCTAGATTTTGACCAGGGGCTACTGTCCACCTTGGAGTCTCGCTTTTGTAAAGTAGTGTTGTAGTTTTGTTCGGCACTAACCTTTATGTTAAGCACATTGTGAGTAACATGTTCTTTTATGCGGGTTATTATCGTTTATCGAGGCGCATATGCTTGTAATAGATTGTAACCCCTCGACCCGGCCTAGACACCCGACCGAACCGAGTGAGCCATATTAGGTTTGTCGAAGCAAACCGGAGAAAGATTACAAGAAACCAGTCCGTTTTTTCCTTTTATCTTGTCCAAATGCATATTATTCATATGTGATCATGCTCGCGGCAGATGAGGTTACAAAGGAAACGGACCACAGAATGGCAACCAATTGCATACCATTGGCTTTAGGGACTAGAACGTACAACTAATAAATTATAAGGCCATAAGGAAAATTAAGGTTACCAATCCTCAATTAGTCAGATTACATGCATACATGTCAATTCACAACTCAATCCAACCATCTCAACTTACACAATTGCCAAAACAAGATCTAGGGACTAAATTGAGAGAAAACAGAACCTTCACACCATGAAATTAACTGCATTAATGGTCACCCGTACCGATACGCGGTCGACCGTATCGATACGATGCTCAATACAAGCCACTATTGTTTCGGTATGCCGTGTACCGTACCAGTATGCTAAGTCGATTTCAAAATCCGATTTAACAATATTTAATAGTCTTACCGCTACAGACACCGAGTGTTTTGGTACGCAGGTTTTGTCCCAAAAAGTAATTTTCAGTAGCTTAAAAGCGTACCGGTACACCTTGACCCGTACCGAAATGCCAAGCTGGTTCTTGCTTAGCCGTACCGATATGATCCCTGTGTATCGGTACGCATGGGCATGTAATGTCATTTTAGTTGATTTTCCTCTCGAATCTAGATGCTTTTGGATCCTAGCAACTCACATACAGGCATACAACCAAACATCAGGTCATACTTTATAACTTGCACCAAGATTTAGTAGCCATAACAATTCATATGCTTCCCAAAAGATCAAAGTATAGGCATGCTCCCTAAAACATTCACCAAACAAACTAAAACACTCAATTGAACCTTTTCCAGCATATGCAACATTCCAACATAACTCTAGTACCATACTAAAATCCTCAAAGCATGTCAATCAATCAAGGCTACTAGATGCATACCTAAGCAACCACCTATCATCAACCATAAGCAAAACCATTAACATGCTTATCAACAACAATATAACACCAAAATACAGCATTAACCATGCTAAAAAACTAGGGGAAAATAAAATTACAAATCCCAAAACATGGCGAACACATTACCTTATTAACTGAAAACTTAAACTGAGTTCATACTCAAAGTACACTTGGTTCTTGGATCAGTTAGACTTTGCCCTTGATGCCCCTAACCTCAATGCTCTGCATCATTAGGAAAAGAGAGCGTAAGCATACATGCTTAGTGAGGATGCTCATAAAACAATGATACAGTTAAATCCTTTGAAAACTAAACACTTATTTTCAAACCATGCTTACAACCAAAGAATTTTCATTAATTCCAAATCAAAACATGTTCACAACATTAGGCAAAGCCTTTATAAACAATATGCTTAAATCCCAAAGCATTGAAGCATATCATGCTTCAATCCCAAAGTATTAGATCATATCATGCTTAAATCCCAAAGCATTAAGTCATATCATGCTTAAATCCCAAAACATTAAAAAAAAGGTTCAATACATGAACTTTCATATATTGGCATTTATAGTGACCCCGGGTACACAACCCTTACCTTGGATAGTCACCCCTATCCATATACATATCGGATATACGGATTCTCGTACCATGCCTAGTTAAACCACATGATACCTCAAACCTTGCCTAGTTAAACCACAATATTTGACAACCTCGCCTAGCTAAACCGTGATTTTTACCGACCTTGCCTAGTTAAACCGCAAGATCACCATCATCTTGGGCTGTCTAGTTAAACCGCATACCCCAAGTGATATCTCAATAGTCTGAGTGGCCTAGTTAAACTTCCATACCTCAAGAACCCATGGCCACGATCGATTTTTAGTAGATATTATAGTGCACTTTAATCCTATGGCATGCCAACTATATCCGAATGTTTCTTACCTTTTCATATAGCCAATATATCATTTACAAAACCATTTACTTACTGTTTTACAATGCATTACACAAAACCATCATATATGCAAAACCACATTGCCGAAGCAACAACACATTCCTTCAAGGAACAAATCTCAATGCCCACTAGCATTCGCATACTTAAAATCCATGGAATATGCATTTAAAACCATGCATTTACAATAGTAAATCAAACGATTTTTAAACCAAAACATGAAACAACATGTTCATATCCAAACTGATATTCAAGAGCAAAATGAGAGAAACTTACTTTCGAGCTTAGTTAAGTGTTTCACGCTTAACCTAAACTCCCAAAGTTATTTGCAAACCTTTAGGAATCATTTAAAACTAGTTTCCTGTAATCCCTTCGACCCGGCCTAGACCCCTAACTGAACCGAGTGAGCTATATTAGGTTTGCCAAAACAAACCGGTGAAAGATTATGAAAATTGGTTCATTTTTTCTTTTACCTTGTCTAGATGCATATTGTTAATCCTAGGTGATCAGATTTACAGCTGATGAAGTCGTAAAGGAAACGGACCACAGAAAGGCAACCAATTGCATAACGTATAAATTAAGGACCAAAACAAAAAATTGATAAATTACAAGACCACTGGTAAAATTAGGGTTACCAATACTTAATTAGTTAGATTACATGCTTGCAAGTCAATTTTCAAGTCAATCCAACCATTCGAGCTTACACAATTGACAAGACAAGATTTAGGGACTAAAACAAAAAAAAACAAAACCTTCTTTCCATGACATTAATAACTTTAACGACCACCCGTATCGATATGCAGGTACCCGTATCGATATGGTGCTCAAAACCCAACATCCTCATTTCGATACACTATGTACCATATCGGTACGCCACGTCAGATTAAATACCTCTTTGAAAATTGTTTAAGGCCGTACCGATGCGAAACCTATGTGTTTCGGTACACGGGTTTTTCTCAAAAAGTAACTTTCTAATAGCTTAAATCTGTACTGGTACGCCCTGACCCGTATCAAAACCCTGTGCTAAAATTTGCCTAGCCGTACCGATACGGTCCCCTGCATATCAGTATGCCTGGGCCTATAATGATTTTGAGCTGGTTTTTTGCTCAAATCTAGATGTATTTGGACCCTATCAATTCATACACATACATACAAACATTCATCATGACATAATCCAACACTTGCACCAAGGTTTAACAACCACAACATTACTTATACCTCTAAAGGAATCAACCTATAGGCATGCTCCCTAAAACACAGTCCATCATACCAAAACACTCAATTGAACATTTTCCAACATATCTTCAATACCGTACTCAACATGTTAAGCTCATCAAGCATGCCAATCAATCAAAGCTATCTAGATGCTCACCTAGGCATTCACCTAGCATCAACCATAAGCAAGAACCATTAACATACTTGCCAACATCAAACCAACTCCAAAATACAACATTAAACATGCCCAAAAGCAGGGAAAATAGAATTACAAATCCCAAACACATGGCGGATACATTGCCTTATTAACCAAAAACTAAATCGAGTTTATACTCAAAAGTAGACTTGACTCTTGGATCATTTAAAACCTTGCCTTTGCTGCCACGAACCTCAATGCTCTGCATTATAGGAAAAAGAGAACGTAAGCACTCATGCTCAATGAGGATGCTCATAAAACAATGATGCAATTTAAACCCTTTGAGAACTAAACACTTGTTTTCAAACCATGCTTACAACCAAAGCATTTCCATTGATTCCAAATCAAACATGCATATCGACCATATGCAAAACCATTTACAACCACATGCTTAAATCCCAAAGCATTAAATCATGTTACCATGCTTAAATCCCAAAGTCATGCTTAAATCCCAAAGATTATAAAATTGGTTCAACACATAAACTTCCATATATTGGCAATTATAGTGACCTCGGATAGTTGACCACTAACCAATAGTTAACCGACCGATAACCTTACACATCGGATACACGAATCCCCCTTAATGACCGACCGCCATCAAGACCCACACCATGCCAACCGCATGACATGACAACCTTTTCGACCGCAAGATTAACATCAACAAGGGGTACCGACCGCTCAACCCAAGTGATAACATCATAGTCCGAGTAGCCAACTGCTATACCTCAAGGACCTCTAACCACAATCAATTTTAAACAGATTATAGTGCACTTTATCCTATGGCATGCCAACTATATCTGAATGTTTTCTCCCCTTGTCACATGGCCAATATATTATTTACAAAACCATTTACTCACTGTTTTACAATGCATTAAGCAAAAACACCACATATACAAACCACATTGTCAAAGCAATACCACATTCCCGACCGGAATAAAAACCAATGCTCACTAGCATTCCATATACCTTTAAACCACTGCATATGTACTCAAAATCATGCATTTATAGTAAGTAAAAACAAACCATGTTTACAACCATACCATGAATTACACATGCCATATCCGAACCGATATTAAAGAGCAAAAGAGGGAAACTTACTTCTGAGCTTAGGTAAGTGTTTCAAACTTATCCTAAACTCCCAAAACCACTTTCAACCCTTTGAAAGACTTTTAAAACCATTTCCACTCACCGATTTTACTTCACTTTGCTTGCCAACTCAAAAGAAGCTCCCGACAAGCTTTAATCCACTTCAAGCAACTTCACCTCAATTATCCCCTATTCCAATTACACAAAACCAGAGAAAACATGCATCAAAATGCATCCAAACCCCTGTTCAAAGCAAATTCCCGCAACTCCCAAGTTGCCCACTCAAAAACTATCCGAAATTTATCGAAATCAACCCAAACATCCTACAAACTTAGCCTAGCCACAATAAAATGACTCAATACATCAAAATTCATCCATTAACATCTAAAAACCCTTTTACAACATCCTTTTACTTCCAACAAAGATAAACACCAAAAACCTCGCAAAAACCCTTAACTAACAACCTTTAATACTAGAGATTAAACTAGTTTCAGGATTACAATGTTAAATCCAAGCTTTTAACATTATTAAACATCAAAATCATGATCTAACCTAACCAATAACCTAACAAAATAGATCCACTTAAAAATATACCAATTTCATCAATCAAAACACAATTAAACCAATTTCTAATAATTCAACTATCAAAACACATTAGAAAACAATTGTAAATGACCAAAAACTTGGGAACTTCAGTAAAAAAACCTCTCATTAGAGGAGAAGAATAAATCCTTACCTCCAATGATAATTTCTCCCCTTAGTTGCTTGGTAAAACATGAAAATCAAGATAGAAATAATAAGTATTTGATGAAAAAGCTTAAGGAAATCAAATAGAAATCAAAACTATCTAAACCTTTGATTTTTACTAAAGAAATTGAAGTTGAAAAGCTGTTTGGCTAGAGAGAAATTGAGAGAAAGAAGTTACAAAGTTTTTTACGTGATTTTTGTTAAAAACTTAAAATATGATTTATTAGTTCTCTCCACTATTATATATTTTAAAACCTATTTAAAAATAATTAATTAAAGGGATAAATCTGATAAAAAATTTAGGATAATTAGCTCCTTAAATATTCAAAGTTTTGATCCTTTTTCAAAATAGTCACTAAAAATAATTTTCAAAATTTTCATTTTTGTCACTAGTCCAAAATGTCTGATTTCCAAAACACATTTTTTGAAATTGATTTTACCACAATCATTAGCATATTAAATAATGATTTTAAGAAAAATTTTCCATATTTTTGCCATCATCAAAAATATTTAATCCGACTTAATCATGAAACTAACTCGAACTTCTAAAACTGGTCAACCGAACCTTCGAACCGAGCCCCAAAACATCTAGACCCAAAACTGGGGCATTACATTTCCACTCACCGATTTCACTTCGCCTTGCTCGCCAATGCAAAACAAGCTCCCGGCAAGCCACAATCCAATTCAAGCTACTTCACCTTGATTATCCCCTGTTTTAGTTACACAAAACCAGACGAAACTTGCATCAAAATGCATCCTAACCACTGCCTTAAAGCAAAATCTCGCAACTCACAAGTTTCCCACTCAAAAACCATTAAAAACTTATCGAATCAACCTTGAACACCTTTCGATCTTAAACCAACCACAATACAACGATTTGATACATCAAACTTCATCAATTAACATCTGAAAACCCTTTTACAACATCCTTTTACTTCCAGCAATGATTAAACACCAATAACATCATAAAACCCTTAACTAACAACCATTAACATTAGAGATTCAACTAGTTTCAGGATTACAATATTAAATCCATGCTTTTAACATTATTAAACATCAAAATCATGATCTAACATGATCAGAAACCTAACAAAATAGATACAATTAAAAAATCTACCAATTTCACCAATCAAAACACAATTAAATCAATTTCCCTTAATTAAACTATCTAAACACATTAGAAAACCATTGTAAAGAATCAAAAACTTAGGAATTTTAGTAAAGAACCTTTCATTAAAGGAGAAGAATGAACCTTACCTCTAATGAATGCTTTCTCCTTTAATTGGCTGAATTTACATGCGAAAACAAAGTTAAAATAATAAGGTTTTGCTTAAAAACCATTGAGAATCCATTAGAAATCAAAAGATTTAAGAAAAAGGTTATCTAAAGATTTTAGAAGAAGAGAATAGTGTTTGGCTAGAGAGATTTTGAGAGAAAAGGTTTCCAGGGACAGTTAGTTACGTGACTTTTGTTTTAAAGAATTAATTATCAATTAACTCTCTCAAACCTATTTTATTTTCCAAAATACATTTAAAAAATAGCCTTTTAAGGGATAAAGTCTGAAATTAGATTTTTGGGCTATTAGATCCTTAAAGATTCCAAGTTTTGACCATTTACAAAACAACCACTAAAAATAGTTTTCAAAGTTTGCATTTTGGTCACTAGTTCAAAATGTCCAATTTCCAAATCTCATTTTCTAAAATTGATTTTACCAAAATCGTTAACATATTAAATAATGATTTTAGAAGATTTTTCCATATTTTTATCACCTTAAATAATATTTAATCCGATTTTAATCCCCAAACTAACTCGAACCTCTAATACCGGTCCACCGGACCCTCAAACTGAACCCCAAAATTGCTAGACCCAAAGGGGTGTTACAACTCTCCCCCTATTAAGAAAACTTGTCCTCGAAATTTACCTAGAGGAAATAAATGCGAAAACTGCTCCAACATATCCGCATTACTTTCCAAATTGGCTTCCTCGACACTACGATGTTGGCACAAGACTTCAACAAGTTCTATCATCTTGCCATGAAGAACCTTGCTGTTGGAATCAAGGATTTACACCGGCTACTCCTCAAAGGATAAATCTGGCCTCAACTCAATATGCTCCACCGGCATAACATGCGAAGGATCCCACCGATACTTTCGTAACATAGATACATGGAGCACATCATGTATTTTCTCTAGCTCATGAGGCAACCTCAATTGATAAGCCACATGACCAACACGTTCCACAACCTCATATGGTCCAATAAACCTCGGACTAAGCTTACCCTTATATCTAAACCACATCACATTCTTCCACAGTGACACTTTCAAGAACACACAATCACCAACCGCATATTCAATCTCCATACACTTCAAATCCGCATAAGATTTTTGTTGATCCGCAGTCGCTTTCAAGCGATCACACACAAGATTTACTTTCTCGTCTGTGTCTTTCAACACATGCGGTAAGGAAACATGCTTTTGCCTTACCTCGGCCCAATATAACAGTGTACGATACCTCCGGCCATACAACGCCTCATACGGTGCGATCTGGATAATCGCTTGATAGCTATTGTTATAAGCAAATTCAACTAAAGGTAAATGCTTCTCCAGGTTCCTTGAAATTCAATAATACAACACTTCGAACCTAAAGCCTGATATAAGCATCTCCAAAATATTTCCATAAACCTTAGATCTCTATCAGAAACAATGAACTTAGGTACCCCGTGCAAATGCACAACCTCAACAATATACAATTTTGCCAACTTATCTAAGGTATACGTCATATGCACTGGCAGAAAATGTGTACACTTCGTAAACCAATTGACAATCACCCAAATGGAATCCTTTTTAGCTGGTGTTAATGGCAATCCTGACACAAAATCTATGGTGATTCTCTCCTATTTCCATTCTAGAATTCTCAATGGTTGCAAAAACCCAGATGGAAGCTAATATTCAGCTTTAACTCGCTGACACACCATGCACTTAGGTACAAACTCTGCCACATCCTTTTTCAAACCAACCTAAATAGTACATTTCCTTTAAATCACGATACATCTTGCTACTACCGGGATGCATAGCAAAAGGACTAGAGTGTGCCTCCGCCAAAATAATATGCCTAAGCTCTGAATCTTCCGGAACCACTATTTGGCCCTTAAAGCACAAAACTCCATCATCATCAAAATAAAAACCCGATGGCTTACCCTCTGATATGTCCTTCACATGTGGAGCCAAAGAATCATCATATGGTTGCTTAGCTTTAGTCATATGTGATAACGTAGGCTTAACTTGAACTCAGCCAACAAACCACATTCCCGCATCACACTCAACCATGCAAACATCGCCCTAAGATCAACCGCAGCCTTACGACTCAATGCATCCGCAACCACATTGGCTTTTCCTGAATGATACTCGATCGTCAAGTCATAATCCTTAAACAACTCCAACCATTTTCTTTGTCTAAGGTTGAAATCCTTTTTTGACATCAAGTGTTTCAAACTCTTATGATCCGTAAAAACAACACACTTTTCTCCATAAAGGTAGTGTCTCCAAATCTTCAAAGCAAACACCACAACCACAAGCTCCAAATCATGAGTCGGGTAATTTCAACTGTCTCGACGCATAGGCCACAACCTTACCATCTTGCATTAGTACACAACCCAAACCAACGTACGACGCATCACTATAAACACAAACTCTTTCTTTTGACTTGGGTTAAATCAACATAGGAGCATGTGTCAAAACTTCCTTCAACTTCTCAAAGCTATGTTCCTGCTTCTCTGTCCACACATAGGGAACATTTTTTGTAACAACTTTGTCAACGGTGACACAATACTATAAAACCCATCCATGAAATGAAGATAATAACCAGCCAACCCAATAAAACTGTGAATCTCAGACACTGACTTAGGTTGTTTCCAATTGAGGATAGCCTCAACTTTCTGTGGATCAATATGAATGCCTTCCGTGGAAACCATATAACCAAGAAACATCACATTCTTTAGCCAAAACTCACACTTGCTCAGCTTGGCATACAACAGATTATCCTTCAAAGCCTGCAACACAATCTGCAAATGCTGATCATGTTATACCTCGGTACGAGAGTATACGAGTATGTCACCGATAAAAACCACCATGAACTGATCAAGGTACTCATGAAACACCCTATTCATCATATCCATGAATTCTGCCAAGGTATTTGTCAAACCAAACGATATTACCAAGAACTCGTAATACGCGTACCTCGTACGAAACGCGGTCTTACGCACATCCACATCCTTAACCTTTAACTGATAATACCCTAATCTTATATCAATCTTCAAAAATAAATACGCATCGAACCATCCTCTTTCTTCACAAGTCATCAATCCTTGGCAACGGGCACTTGCTTTTCACTGTTAACTTATTCAACTACCGATAATCGATGCATATACACATCAAACCATCCTTATTCTTCACAAAAAAATTAGATCACCCCAATGCGAAACACTCAGTCGAATGAACCCATGATCTAACAACTCCTAAAGTTGTGACTTTAACTCTTTCAATTCTTTCGGTGCCATCCGATAAAGAGCAATGGACACTGGAGTCGAACTCTCATACGTCTTAATACCGAATTCTACCTCTCTATCAGGCAGTAAACCTGGTAACTCTTCAGGAAACACTTTCAAAATTCATAAACAATCTGAATGTCCTGCACCCAAACACCCTTGGCTTCCGGATTCATAACAATAGCCAAATAAGCTTGGCATCCATCAAACATCATCTTCTCCGCTTGAGTAGTCGAAACAACATTGGACAAGAATTTCATATTCTTGCCAACCACCACAACTTTATAATCACCGCTAACCTCAAGGAAATCCTTTTAGATTCACAATCCACCATCGCCTTGTGCTTACCCAACCAATCTATACCCAAAATAAAGTCAAAACCATGGAATGGAAATTCCATCAGATCCACCACAAACTCGTGACCTTGCACTACCAAAGGACAATATTGATACAACCTTCTAGTCGTAACCGTCTCCTCAAAGGAACTAGTTACTAATATACCAACATTTAAGATCTCTACAGAGACATTTAGCAAAGATGCACGCTCACTTAAGATATATGAATAGGTAGACCCCGAATCAATCAAAGAAAACAATGAAAATAATTGCAAGGTGAATGTACTTGCGATCACATTAGTATCATTGCACCCCCACGATGACCATAAACCCAAGCCGGTCCACCATTTTTTGGTCGCACAGTAACTGCGTGAGCTACAACCCTATGTCCATCCTCACGCCTCTAAAAATTACCCTTGCCACGGCCTCAGCCCCTAGCAGGTGCAACAGCTTGTACTGGTGCATCTCTCCTTGTACGAGGATAATCATGCTTCATATGATCTTAAGGTCCACACACCCATCAACCTCTGGTTTTTCCCAGCATGTGCCTGTGTAACGTCGACCACAACGCTCACACTCAGCTAGGATACGCACACCTTGATTACCATGGCCACCACCACCACGCTTAAGATCTGGCTTTTAACTCTTGTCTCGCGATCTCCTACTCTACTTCCCAAAATAACAGAATCAACATCTCTCTTACCCAAGCCCCTACTTGCCACAGACAAGGATGCACCCAATGACTGCTCAATATCATTGACACGATTAACTAGCACATCAAAAATCTGTATAGTCTACCGTCAACAAATATGTCTTGACATCCTTCACAAGACCATAGCGAAATTTTTTTTAACTCTCAAGGTCATCTAAAATTAACTCTGAATCATACTGACTCAGATGGACAAACTTCACCTAATATTCAGCTACAGACATGCCGCCCTGTTCTGAATTCATAAGCTCATGCTTCCTCGCATCCAAGTGCTGAGGACCAAGATACTTCTTCTTGAAAGCCCTATGAAAGAATTCTCAAGTTACATCCTCTTCTAGAACATTAGTAATCGTGGTTACCACCAATGATATGCATCACCATGTAACAGAGGCACAATACAACCCAACTTGCGCTCATTATTATAGCCCATATGATTCAGAATATGAATCATACTTTCTAGCCCTTTCTCGGATGCCTTAGGGCTCAATCCCCTAAACTCTACACCTCCCAAGCTAAAAAGACACTCGAACGGTAATCCAGGGTTAACCACCACTGCAGAAGTCTGTGCTTGCACATGTAATCCAGCCATTACCGCTTGAAAAGCTCTCGTCATTGCTTGAATTAACGGAGTCAAATCTCCAAAATCTGGCCCTTGCGAAGCCTGAGGTACACCACCTACCCAAGCATCAATAGGAGGAACCAATGGAGGAAGAAGAGGCAAGGTAATATGAGGATTCCCTTCATCATCATTATTCTACCCGGCCCTGGCATTACCAGCTATTGAACGAGTCTCACGTCGAGTCATGCTAACAAAAACATCAAAACACATTAAAGTCATGCTAACATAAGGCAAGGATCAAAGAAAACCTTATAAAACATTTTAAAACCTCGATAATAGAGAACATGTTCCCATTTTATACCCCCAACTTGATACAAAACAAATCACCGTACATATACACAATCACCGTGCATTTTAGACAATAGCAATCAATCAAACAATATCATCTCATTTTTTCAAAACATGGATTTGATACTAACAAATGTAACCCCCTCTACCTGGCCTAGACTCTTAACCGAACTGAGTGAGCTACATTAGGTTTTGCCAAAGCAAACCAGAGAAAGATATTGGAAAACTGGTCCATTTTTTCCTTTTATCTTGTCTAAATGCATATTATTAATCCTATGTGATCATGCTCGCGGCAGATGAGATTACAAAGGAAACAGACCACAAAATGGCAACCAATTGCATACCATTAGCTTTAAAGACTAAAACGTAAAACTAATAAATTACAAGGTCATAAGGGAAATTAAGGTTACCAATCCTTAATTAGTCAGATTACATGCTTACATGTCAATTCAAAACTCAATCCAACCATCCCAACTTACACAATTGCCAAAACAAGTTCTAGGGACTAAATTGAGAAAAAAACAAAACCTTTACACCATGACATTAACTGCAATAACGGGCACCCATATCGATACGCATTCAACCGTATCAGTATGATGCTCAATACAAGCCACTCTCATTTTGGTACGTCGTGTACCGTACTGGTATGCTAAGTCAATTTTAAAATCTGATTTAAGAATATTTAATAGCTGTACCGATGCATACAATAAGTGTTTTGGTATGCGGGTTTTGTCCTGAAAAACAATTTCCAGTAGCATAAAGCATATTGTTACACCTTGACCCATACTGAAACCCTAAGCTGGTTCTTGCCTAGCCGTACTATTACGGTCCCCTGTGTATTAGTACGTTTGGGCTTATAATGTCATTTTTAACTGGTTTTCCACTCGAATCTAGATGCTTTTGGATCCTAGCAACTCACATAGAGGCAGATAACCAAACATCAGGTCATACTTCATCACTTGCACCAAGATTTAGTAACCATAACAATTCATATGCTTCCCAAAAGATCAATCTATAGGCATGCTCCCTAAAACATTCACCAAACATACTAAAACACTCAATTGAACCTTTTCCAGCATATGCAACATTCCAACATAACTCTAGTACCATACTCAACATGTTAAAAAATTCAAAGCATGTCAATCAATCAAGGCTACTAGATGCATACCTAGGCAACCACCTATAATCAAACATAGGCAAATCCATTAACATGCTTATCAACAACAATCCAACTCCAAAATACAACATTAACCATGCTCAAAAACTAGGGGAAAATAGAATTACAAATCCCAAAACATGGCGAACACATTGCCTTATTAACCGGAAACTTAAACCAAGTTCATACTGAAAGTAGACTTGGTTATTGGATCACTTAGACTTTGCCCTTGCTATCCCTAACCTCAATGCTCTGCATCATTAGGGAAAAGAGAGATTAAGCACACATGCTTAGTGAGGATGCTCATAAAACAATGATTCAATTAAATCCTTTGAAAACTAAACACTTGTTTTCAAACCATGCTTACAACCAAAGCATTTTTGTTAATTCCAAATCAAAACATGTTCATCAACATTAGGCAAAGCCTTTATAAACCACATGCTTAAATCCCAAAGCAAAAAGCATATCATGCTTAAATCCCAAAGTATTAGATCATATTATGCTTAAATTCCAAAGTATTAAGTCATATCATGCTTAAATCCTAAAGCATTTAAAAAAATACACAAGCTTTACCTTGGATAGTCACCCTTATCCATATACCTATTGTATACACGGATTCTTGTACCATGCCTAGTTAAACCGCATAATACCTCAAACCTTGCCTAGTTAAACCACAAGATTTGACAACCTCGCCTTGTTAAATCGCGAGTTTTACCGACCTTGCCTAGTTAAACCGCAAGATAACCATCATCTTGGGCTGCCTAGTTAAACCGCTATACCTCAAGGACCTATGGCCACGATCAATTTTTAGTAGATATTATAGTGCACTTTAATCCTATGGCATGCCAACTATATCTAAATGTTTCTTACCTTGTCACATAGCCAATATATCATTTACAAAACCATTTACTTACTATTTTATAATGCATTACTCAAATCCATCACATATGCAAAAACAAATTGTCGAAGCAACAACACATTCCTTCAAGGAAAAAATCTCAATGCCCACTATCATTCACATACTTAAAATCCATTGCATGTGTATTTAAAACCATGCATTTGGAGTAGTAAATCAAACCATGTTTAAACCAAAACATGAAACAACATGCTCATATCCAAATCGATATTCAAGAGCAAAATTAGGGAAACTTACTTCTGAGCTTACGTAAGTGTTTCACACTTAACCTAAACTCCCAACATCATTTGCAAACCTTTAGGAATCATTTAAAACCAATTTCCACTCACCGATTTCACTTCACCTTGTTCGCCAATGCAAAACAAGCTCTCGGCAAGCCATAATCCACTTCAAGCTACTTTCGTCTTGATCATCCCCCATTTTGGTCACACAAACCCATAGGAAACATGTATCAAAATGCATCCAAACCATTACTCCAAAGAAAAATACCACAACTCACAAGTTGCCCACTCAAAAACCACCCAAAACTTATCGAAATCAACCTCGAACACCTTCAAATCTTAACCCAACCACAATACAATGATTTGATACATCAAACTTCATCAATTAACATCTAAAAAACCTTTTACAACATCCTTTTACTTCCAGCAATGATTAAACACCAATAACATCATAAAAACCCTTAACTAACAACCATTAACATTAGAGATTCAATTAGTTTCGGGATTACAATGTTAAGCCCAAGCTATTAACATTATTAAACATCAAAATCACGACTAAGGTGACCATGAACCAAGCAAAGCAGATCCAATTTGAAAATCTATCAATTTCACCAATCAAAACACAATTAAACCAATTTCCCTTAATTAAACTATCAAAACACATTAGAAAACCATTGTAAAGAATCAACAACTTGAGAATTTCTGTAAAGAACCTTTCATTAGAGGAGAAGAATAAACCTTAACTCTAATGGATGCTTTCTCCCTTAATTGGCTGAATTTACATATGAAAACAAAGTTAAAACAATAAGGTTTTGCTTAAAAACAATTGAGAATCCATTTGAAATCAAAAGATTTAAGAAAAAGATGATTACCTGAAGATTTTAGAAGAAGAGAATAATGTTTGGCTGGAGATATTTTGAGAGAAAGTTACGTGACTTTTGTTTCAAAGAATTAATTATCAATTAATTCTCCCCAACCTATTTTATTTTCCAAAACACTTTTAAAAAATAGCCATTTAAGGGATAAAGTCTAAATTAGAATTTTGGGCTATTAGCTCCTTAAAGATTCAAAGTTTTGGCCCTTTACAAAACAAACACTAAAATAAGTTTTCAAAGTTTACATTTTGGTCACTAGTTCAAAATGTCCAATTTCCAAATCTTATTTTATAAAATTGATTTTACCACGATCATTAAAATATTAAATAATAATTTTATAATATTTTTCCATATTTTTATCACCTTCAAAAATATTTAATCCGATTTTAACCCC
Organism: Hibiscus mutabilis; assembly: GCA_019671005.1. Classification (NCBI taxonomy): domain Eukaryota; kingdom Viridiplantae; phylum Streptophyta; class Magnoliopsida; order Malvales; family Malvaceae; genus Hibiscus; species Hibiscus mutabilis. The sequence goes on along the minus strand of CM033737.1, from coordinate 10,837,183 downwards.
GAAACTAATTCGAACCTCTAATATTTGTCCATCGGACTCTCAAATCGAACCCCAAAACCACTAGACCCAAAAACGGGGTGTTACATTGATGCCGACAAGGTGCACTCTTTTTCTTCCATTAGGCTTTAGGGAGGTTTTTTAATGAGGCCCTTGTCCGTGTCTTCCCAAGAGTGATTCAATCAATAAAATCATACCATTTCCTTTAAAGAAAAGGTTACTCAATTCACATCCCTGCAAGTTATATATTTCTATTCTAATTATCTCAGAAAAAATAATCTTTTGGTAATCACCGCTATATGATTCATTGACTTACTAATTTAGATTAAGTACTACAAAGAAATAATATGGGGCGACCTTCCTAACTTTAGTTTGCTTAATTCACAACGTCATGATTTGAATTTTCAACCTTAAAGAACTTAACTTCTTATCTAACTAGTTTAACTGGTAGTTAATTTTTTAGGGTAAACTACACCAGTAGTAACCGAACTATGGTTTCTTTCCTATTTTGGTAACCGAACTTTTTTTTGGCAAAAACATCACTAATGTTATGTGTAAACTACACCAGTAGTGACCGAACTATGGTTTCTTTCCTATTTTGGTTACCGAACTATTTTTTGGCAAAAACATCACTAACGTTATGTTTCCTTCTTATTTTGGTCACCGACTATTAAAAACTAAACGATTTTTCTAATGTAGAATTTTATTTTTTAATTTTCCATTACTGGAATTCATGGGACTGTTTCCCAGGCATGTGACAATATTTTTTCAATCATTCGATTCATTTTTATTTGCAATATGTTGATCTAACAAAGCAATCATTTCAGCTCCTTCTCATGCCCATACTGGTTCCTATTCTTGGTGAATAGAAATTGTTGGCCATAGGGCTTTTTTTTAACTGTGCACATGTAAGCTTACATGACATAAATATAATTCCGGTTAGAATTTAAGAAATTTCCAACCTAGCTTGGTGGTTAAGCGTTATACCCTTATTAAAGGGGTCCTTGGTTCGAACCTTTCCGACTATAAAGTGGCTTGATTTTTCATTCTTTTTACTCTACTAATAGGATAGTGACTACTAATAGGCAGTGACACGTGTCACTATCCTATTAGTTTGAATAAAAATATTATAAAATAACATATATTGCTTGCGAGGAGAGAGAAGAAATGACATAGAAAATTAAAAAAAATAAAATTTCACGTCAGCAAAACCGTTAAGTTTTTAATGGCCGGTGACCAAAATAGGAAGGAAACATAACGTTAGTGATGTTTTTGCCAAAAAAAAATAGTTCGGTGACCAAAATAGGAAAGAAACCATAGCTCGGTCACTACTGGTGTAGTTTACCTTTTTTTATATTGATTGATGTTGAATTGAAAAATGTTTAAATTTAATCGGGGTCTGTTTAATTTGGTATAACAAGTTTCATTATTTAAAATGAAAACCATTGTGTAATAGTTTAAAAGAACTCCCTTTGACCTTTCCTTGTTTCCACCTATTTGAACTCTTATTAAACATAGCACTAAAACCTTACTAATGGACAATCTTTTACGTTGCTTCTATGGAATGCAAATTTTGCTTAACACCTTTATGATGTAAGCCGACCTTAGCTCAGTTGATAGAGTGGAGGACTGTAGTGGTTTTCCCTCAGTATGATCCTTATGTCTCTGGTTTGAATCCGGCAGGTCGGATATTTTTATATATTTCAAGAAAAAAACTCCTTTGTGTAAACATGAGTTCTCACAATCCATTTAAAGATTTTTTACATTCGGGTAGAACTTTCATGGTAATTCAATTTTTAATAATTAAATCATTATATCTGCCATGCATTAATATATATTATGTTAAATTAATAATTTAATCTAATTTCACAAAATGTAAATAACAAACATATTCTAACATTATAAAATACCTATAATTGGAAAAAATATTATATAAAATCTTTTTATCATGTCAGTTGTGATCCAACCACAAAAGATGATTTTCATCAAAAACAATTACCACTTTACTTAATCAAAAAATAATTTACATCACATTTTTTCCACGTCAATGTTTACGTGTGAATCTGCACTCATTTTTTTTTCACAGCATTTAAAATCAGTTATTTGGACGTTTTAATTTGAGTGGACTAATGATGTAGAGGAAAATGGAGATGCAGGTGGTTTTTAATGGTAGAGATTATGGTTGACATGGTGAAAAAGGTCTATAGAGTAATTTCTCTATTAATTGGGTTAATTAAGTTGGTTTTGAACTAAATCAATCTAGATCGGGTCAATTTGAGTTGTAAAATTTTTGAATCGTTTAGAATTTTAAGTTCAAATTGTCTTGAGTTTGGGTAATGGGATTTGTCGATTGAGTTATTCATTCATGTCATTTCAAGTTTTGTCATTTGGGTCATTGTAGGTTACTGTTTGAGTTATTTTGAATTTAGATTGTTTGAATTTAGTCTTCCCTAGATTTGGGTCATTTTGATTGAGTTTATTTACAAGTTAAGCCATTTTTAAGTTCAAGTTGATAAACTTATATTATTAACTTTTATATTAAATTAAATTTAATTCGATAATCAGAATTCAAATTAACCAGTTCAAATTCGTACGAGATTTGACATATCAATATACATATAGTAGACATATAAACACATCTGACACATATCTTGAATATATATAACATAACTACTTATTAACTTAATTACTGCATGGATGGATCGAGAAGTATTAGGAGACAACTATACCCTTTAAAAATTTATTTCTCATGTGTTTTAAAAACTTTATTTGTATTTTATAACGAATATCTAATTTTGCATTTCCTGAAAATTTAAAATTTCTATATAATTTTATTAAGTATAAAAGATTTATAATCTTAACATAAAATTTTGTGCTTATCTTGTCTAAGAGTAACATAAGTTGGAGGCTTTGTAATAAGTTCATAATTATGTCCGAAAATTCTATTCTTCCATACCGATTAACATGATGTGGCCCTTATTATGAACAAGAAAGCGCATGTGCTACACACTCAAGGATAGTGATAATTTTGATATATGCACCCGTTATGCAAGAAAAAAGTTTTAATTATCACTTTATATTCTAGTAATCTGACATGTAATAACAAAAATTCTATGATTTTTTTCTCCTATATCTTAATATTAAAAAAATAAATTCTATCATATAATATTAATTTCTAAATTATAAATCATAAACCCTAAAAATTAAAAACTAAACCCTACACCCTACACTTTAAACCTCAAACATAAACCTTAAACCCTAATCTAATCCATAAACCTTATTTTTTAGTGTAGGGCATAAATAAGAGCACCAAAAAGGATAGAAAATTTTTATTCACATGTAATATAATGTATTGTTTTTCAGTATTTAGAATAACTAATTAACCATATATAGAATCATGCATTTTACTAACAATTTTAAGTCTGTAGTAGTTTTGAAAATAAGTAAATTTTATTTTATTTCTCAAATTTTTTGTTCAATTGTTTCTTAGGTCCATAGTATTTTGAATTGACCCATATTTGAAGATTTAAATATTTTTATGTCTCTATATATTGAATTTAAAATTAGACAAATCAAACTTCGATTCTCAAATTTAAAATTTAAATTGATATGTTAACAATTAGACCATAATACCTCATTTTCTTACTATTTAATTTAATCCACTCAAAATTTCATCTTGGTTTCATCCTTGATTGATAGAATATATGAACTGTCTAGAGGTCAAGAGTTAAACTTTGATAAAATTAGGAAATACCTATTTTCACTTAGATTCTAACCTCTATTTTTTAAGAAATGTTGCATGAAACCATTGAATAAGTCCTAAAATTTATTTTATTTTTTTAGTACTCAATCTGAATTACTTAGGTAATATAGATATAAAATAGGCTTTCAATTGATCAGAATTAAGTTGATACTTCTTGGTGAGGGTACACGGATTATCACTACCGGTAATAATTATGATTAGTAGTTGAGAAGAATTCTTTAGCTCAATCTCGTTATTTATGACAAGGAGGGTGCTATCAATGAATCCAACTTTTGAGATATGAATTTTTCTCTTCCGGAGAATTCTTTCGCTTAGCCCCGATTTGATGAAGCTTGAAGTGTTAAGTCTACCCTTTCCCCCATGGTACGCTCTCGGTGCTTCTGCGGCTATGGTCTTGGCTTGTTCTGCTCTTCTTTTCTCGGTTCTTCGTTTTGCATCCAAGTGTATTGTGCTGTTGTTTGCTCGCTGTTTGTCATTGAATTGTTTCTTAATTGAGGTTGTGCTTCGAGCATTGATGGTATATTGTTTGTGTTGCGGCTCTGTTCAAATAAGAAACACAACGTGTTTTCTTCTTAAGTACAATTTTACAAGTTCTGATGACTTGTGCGTTCGAAGCTTGTCTTCAAAATGATTTCTTCTAGTTTTTTGTAGGAAAGTCATCTTCACACTTCGAGTTGTTAAAATCTCTTTCTTACAGGGTCGACTAGAGCCTACAATGGAGGTTACTTGACTAATTGCAATCAAGAGGGTTCCTAAGACATCAAACCCTCTTCACGCAATATTCATCTTCTTCCCTTGCCATCAATTGTTTTCCTACTTGCTGGAAATTTTAGATTTGTTTCTTGCAATCTTTTTATTTATCTTTCACTGTTGTGTTGTTATTCAATTCTTGATTAACTTTTTTGATTGAGTATTGATTAACTTTTTTGATTGAGTATTGCCGTGTGATTTAAGTGCTACACAATGGTGCAAGTATACACATCGCAAGTAATAAAGTGATAAGTATCAAGTATTGTCTCCACAAGGATTGGTTTGTGCTACTTTGCTTAAGTTATAGCACTATAAAATAAAAAAGTTGATGGAGATAGATAGTGATAAAATAAACTAAGTTTAGAGGAATTTAATAAATGAAAAAGGACACCGAGTTGAGAGAGTAGGTTGGGTTATTGAGCGTAATGATGTAGTTGTCGGACGAATTGACGTGGCAATTAATTTCCCTTCGATGTTCGACAAAGTGTTTTTCAATGCCTTTGGATCATCCCTAACCAAAGGACTGATGATTGTGCAAGCCTCTGTAATACATCTCTGCGTTCATCTTGGGTGGACATCAACGATAAATGAACTCTTCTTAGTCGTTAAAATTCACTCATTATTCCTATAACACCCTCAACCCGGTTTAGAAGAAAACTAGAATCGAAGATGTTATCGCAAACATTACCGTGAAACGTGTAGCCAAAATTAAAAACTTTTAAGTTAATTCAAGACAGATTAACAAATTTCTTCTTATAAATAAATATCGATATATCAGAAAAACTTTATCATGATTGATTTACTTATTCTTTATCATAATGTTAAGAGCATTCATGTTGATCCCATAATAAGCATCTACAAAGATATCACTTATAAGTTTCATATTAAGCAGACTCCAAGCATCAAAATATGCAATGGGCAATTCAACAAGGAAGCATGAGTGACCCAACAAAAATTTCCAAACATTACATAGATTAAAGAAGATCAAACAAGGGTAGTCTTATATCAAAGACCGAGAGGGATCAAGACCATCCAAACAAGCGATTATACCTTTTTATGTATAATTTGAAACAAGAATATACATATATATTTGATTACTTACTCAAAACATATTTGCAAGACTACCCAACCTAACATATTTTTTTTATATACATATATATACATAAATCTGTTCAAATATAGCCTATGCATAACCTACATGTGCATTTGATCATGCATAACTATTCACTCATTAGTTACTCAAAATAAATTAAAAGATATTACTAGCTTTGCAATACTTACAGTTATATGTTAACTTGTTTTATAAACTTTCTTGGTTTCTCCTAATCATAGATTTTCAATATATAAAAATATCCGACACATAAGACATCTAACTTGACATATCATAAAATGAGTTTCTTGACAAGAAAATATCAACTTAACATAGCGTCATATTAATTACTTGCTAAATAAGGTATTCATACCGATCTAACCAAACACATAAATATAAACTATTAATGGAATACACATATACTAAGGTATTAACAAAACATATATCTTCTTTCAAGGATTATTGATAAATTCAATTGGTACATCTTACTTGTCATACAAGATATTTTCAAGAGAACCTACATAAGGATTCTATTAAGTATTGATCGATCTCAAAAATTAAACAAGCTTTTAATCCCACACATAGGATTCATACAACCCATCCAATTATCACGTTGATGTACTTTAGTCTCATGCTAACCATTTAGTAAATTTTTATACACTTCTATGATATTTGTTCATTAAGTAAACAAAGTAATCAACCCAATATAACTATTTAAACATTGCCAAAGAATAGAAAAGCATATTACAAGTTTGTAGTGTCTAATACCATGACACGTCAATTTTAATGTTATGCTTCTATACACCATTATGCCACCATTTAAGGAGTTCAGCTAAAGAAAACTATATCTACTTGGAATCTTTAAGTACTGAATTACAACTTTCAACATGATCAACTCAAGGAGAATCATATGACCTGCATATGTATGAAAATGAATGCATTAGGCTTATTTAGCCTAAGTGAGGTAGTGACCTTAAATTTCAAAGCATATTAACAATGATATCAAATGGAAATCTAGAAGAAAAGAAGCATATATTAACAATAGGTGTTTATATCTTAATCTTAGCTTAAACATGGCCTTGTTATTTAGAAGCTTTATCCAAGATCATATCCTTTGAAGTCTTAGTCAAAATTCTTTCAGAGTTTTAACTGAGTTCTTTTGAATTTCTTATCGAACTTATCAAATTTCATAGCTTATCTTATTGTAGCCTTAATAAGGCTTATCAAGTACTTATCAAAGCTTTCAGAGTTCTTATTAAAACTTATCAGAGATTATGACAGAGCTTATCTGAGTTCATAACATTGCTTATCAAAGTTTCCTTTCAAACTTTAGTATCTGAGTTCATCTCTTTTAATCATTTTCCTTGGATCACATTTGGACATAGATAACATTGGTTCGTGTTTGACCGTATTGGTCCGTTTTACACATAGCACAAATCACATAGCAATGGCTAGTGTCAGAACATAACAACCTAACTTCTCATCTATCCAACCAACTGTTGCCAATCTCCTTATCATCTCCCCTGTAACCTCCTACTGTCGCCAATGTATCACATATATAGGGTCGTCACCCGAGCCGTAGCTCATGAACCGTAGTCCCAAAGTAGACTATGTATTATGCCAATGTATCCAAGGGCTTCAAGTGAATAGGCAACTTAAATATCTTATATTTTGAAGTTAGGATAGATTTCTTATGACACAAGTAATCTTACTTATTTCTTCTTTCCAGTATCTTACAATACAAGTTGAACTTCTAGCTCCTTAAGGCTTTAAAATTCGAGAACTTATAACATTAAGATTCAATTCCTTTATTAGAATTTTATAACCTTATTGGTTAGTAATTAGCTTCAAGCATTGATAGCAAAGTGTACATAATCATCTATAACATAACCAAATGATTTATCAAAGATGCCATGCTATGGATGCATTCACACATTGTACTCTATGCGAGTCATATGCACATGCTTATCAATTAGTTAATACACATCATAGAAACGGAAACTGAAATGACACCGTGTCATCCGTGACAAAAATAACTACACTCACCTCTTATCCCGAGGTTACGAGATACCTGAATCCACACATTTATATACTCCAAAAATAATACCCCTTTCTAGTCTTCATAAAATTATCCAATTTCCATTCATGGTGTGTACCTCACATTAAATAATAAACCATTTTAAGCATCAGAGTCTCTTTCAAATTCCTAAGATCAAATAAGCTTACTAACAAACATAAAACTCTCTTCTATAATTCTCCTTAAGCTTATTTTATTCATAAGTGTTCAAACAGCCCACTGTTTCTCATATACATACCTAATTAATTCATTGTTCTTGCATACATTTTACGCATTAAAAGTAGTCCCTCTCCAGTTCTTATACACTCAAAACAGCCCTCTAAGGTTTATTTTATGCCAAATTAATCCTTTAACTTGCTTACATATTCTATTCATCCAAAATAGTCCACTAAGGTTATTTAATTATGCAAAAACAGTCCCAAATACATGTATATACAAATTCATATTCGAAACAGTCCATCATACCTTCATATAAATACCAAACAATCTAAATTTCATGTACATACTTATAGGTACATAAAACAATCCCTTAATTTTTTATGACAATACATAACAGTCTAAATGTAGATCTACATATGCATTTTTATATTTTAAAACAGCCCCTAAAGTTCTTAGGTACTCAAGTCAGTCCCACACATCTACATGCATATTTATATGTACCCAAAACAGTCCAACAATTATTCAATATACTCGCAACAGTCCATGCTTTCATATGTGTACATCAATCCATTCAAAACAGTTCACTTTACTTCATGTTTACACAAATCAGTCCAATTTATAGGTATACATAATTTCATAGCAAAACAGCCCACATAATCACATGTTTATACAAAACAATCCAATTGACATATACACTTAATTTTCATATCAAAACTGTCCCTATAATCACATGTTTATACAAAACAATCCAATTGACATATACACATAATTTTCATATCAAAACAGTCCCTATAATCACATGTTTATACAAAATAATCCAATTGACATATACACATAATTTTCATATCAAAATTGTCCCTATAATCACATGTTTATACAAAATAATCCAATTGACATATACACATAATTTTCATATCAAAATTGTCCCTATAATCACATGTTTATACAAAACAATCCAATTGACATATACACATAATTTTCATATCAAAACAGTCCCTATAATCACATGTTTATACAAAACAATCCAATTGACATATACACATAATTTTCATATCAAAACAGTCCCTATAATCACATGTTTTTACAAAACAATCCAATTGACATATACACATCATTTTCATATCAAAACAGTCCCTATAATCACATGTTTATACAAAACAATCCAATTGACATATACACATAATTTTCATATCAAAACAGCCCCTATAATCACATGTATTTACTTATATAGTCACATAACAGTCCACTAACCATGTAATTAACTCACCATTCTAGCAAAAACAGCCTCAATTACTTTCTTATGTTTCCTAAACAGTCCAATAATATTTCCAAATTGCAAAACAGGGCAGGTTATAAACACCACAATCGAACAGCCCCTAATCATACATTAATCTAGGAACAACTCTTTGCAACACATGATTTATAAAATTCTCAATCAACTTATTCTCTTGATTTCACATTCTAAATTTAAAGGATTTAAGAGGAATTTTACCTTAGCTTAAACCAATCGAATGAGATGCTAAAACATGGTTCAATTTAAACTAAAATTTCCACTTCCATGGGTGTAACAGAGCTTCTCCTCTCTTCACTCCTCTTCTCCATGCTTCGGTTTCTCTAAGGAAAAAGAGAGAATGATAATCCAAGTGGTTAATTCTTCTCCCTCCCCCCGGTTCCTTCCACATGCATCCTTATTTACAAGACAACTCACCCACATCCTTAATTACTTCTCTCTTTTACATGCAAATTGAAATATTGAAAGGATTCTCGGTTTAGTCACTATGACACTAGCTACCCAAGTTTCCTTCTTCAATTTTGGTCCTTTTCAAAGTGGGTTTCCACTAATTGCTTTATTCTAATTCAATCCCAATTTTAATTGCTCACTTTGTCAGAAGATAGCTATATTATAATTCTATTTAAGACTAAAGTGGCATATACTTCTAGGTCAATAAGTAGGGTATTACAATCCCTAAGGTGAATTAATTTCCACCAACGACTGTTTAAATGGAAATCATATCCTATCGTTTCGTGAATCTAGCTATCCCGAGCCTAGATAAATGAATTCATTCAAACCCCTCTCCTGAGTTCACTTGAAATTAAATAACGAATCAAAAATTGAATAAAAATCGATTTATTAAATTAAAAACCAAAACAAAATTATTCGTTCACAAACACCATAAACCCAAAAACTCAAGCCAATTAATTTAGTTTATGGCTAGGTTGAACGAAATCGACAAAGAATTAAACCCAAACATCGGTTTAGTCAAAAGATAAAAGAGGGATTCGAATTCCTCCTTGAACCGATCCTCCTTCTTGAGTCGATCTCACTCTCGCTCTGATCCTCCTCTATTAATCGTTGTTGATGTTGAAGATGTGATGTGTTTATATAAAGGTGGAAACATCCATTTAATTTTTGAATTAGAGAGGTTAATGTCTTTATCTTAATCTCAGCAACTTTTAATTTAAATCTGGGCTTTGTCCGATGTGATAAGGATAAGGATAATGGATAATTCTTAAAAATTATGCATTTATCCTCAATTTGCTCTGGCAACCGCTCAACAATTCGTCCCCGCACAAAAGAAAATAAAAGAACATCGATTTCTCCACAAAATAGCTAAATGCAAGGCCAAGCCCAATAAACAGAAGGGCTAAAAATTTATGCATGAATTACTACATTTTTTTCTTGAAAGGTTATGCATAAATTACTACAAATGCAACTAAATGGGCCTAAATTTAAACAATAATCTAAGTAAAAAAGGTATAAAATATAGTGCCTAGGCTTAATTCCTGCTACTTGAAAAAGGTGAATTTAAATGTGTTCCATCATTTGGTATTAGAGTTAGTGTATCGAGTGACAAATCTTTGTCTTGATCTTTGAGTGAGCTCAATGTGGTCTGTTTTTAGTATTGATGGTCCTGTATGGGGAGGGTATCACCATTGTGATTTTGGATTCCTTTCTGAAATTTATTGGCAATCTAAATTGCTGATGTCTTGCAGATGGTTTCGTCTCTCTCTCGCTCTTTGTTTGTTGTCTGTGTGTGGCTATGTTTAGATGTGAGCAAAATCTGAATTGACTCGAAAAAATTGAATTTCTTGATTTATCTTGAGTTCTTGAGCAGAATTGTCATTTCATAAACTTGACCTAATTCAAAAAATTTCAAATAAAGTTTGAGTTATAAAATAGAGCTGTGAATAACTCAAAACTTTTAGTAATAAGTGGATCAGTTTTCATGTTCGAGTTGAGTCTTTCAACTCAGTCTAATATGTATATCGCATATGAAAAAAAATAAGTATATCATATATGATTATAGAAAGTCATTTAAATGAGAACTAATTAGTACTATAACATGATAAATGTTCACAATTAAACTTGATCTGAAACTTGACTCAACTTGTTTTGACTCAAATCGGAAAAAATTCAAATAAAATTAAGTTATAATATAGAACTTGCCAACTCGACTAACTCAATTTTTTTACTTAACTCCTTCGACTCAATTGAATGCTATCTCTAATTTAATGCGTTCGTTTTTACATGTGCTTTCGTAATTTGTTTACGACTCATTCTACTCGTATTGATTTAACCGATGATGATAGATGATTCAATCACCAACAATTTCTATTTTACATTTTTTATAAATCTAAGATTTAATAAATAATGTAAGGTTTTATATTATCTCGCATAAATTTTATCTTACTTTTAAGATTTTTTTTTTCTTTCAGAGTTGATTTTTTCATCACTCCTTTGACTGATAGATGTTTAATTCTTTTTCGACCTACGTATTTTCAATGAAACCGGTTGAATGTCAATATGATGGCTCATTTTTTGTTAGGGTAATCTTATATTGAGCAAACTACTTTAATTATGTTATACTATCATGATGATAATGACGAGACAAGTAAATAAGAGCAAACACAGAAAAGAAAAATAACGCCAAGAATTTATGTGGAAAACTCAAAAGAAAAAATTCACGGTCAGAGGATGAGAACTTTCACTATGATAGAGAAAGAGAATACAACTAATTTTTATAATATTCTTTCTAGACCCCTAGTCCCTAGTATCTATTTATAGGGGTAGATTCCTTGTTTACACTTGCATAGAAACAAACTCTACTCAAACTGAGTTTCCTACCTTTAATTAATATAAAGTAAACAAGATCTACTAAAAGTAGGATTCTAACTTTAAATCAAATCCCAAAAGAATTTGGATCACAACTCTAACAATCTCCACCTGGAGACAAATTCTTGTCGAATAATATCTCCATCTCTTCCACGAAACCCTTCAAGGGGTAGTCTTCAGGAATGAACACCGATTGAATCCAAGCCTGACCAAGCTTGGATGTACAAGGCAATTTAGTCTTCACATCGGTAAAATCAACATTAATACTAACTTTGCTCACAACTATATCACCACGAGCAATAACATGACCCCAGACATCAATGTCACTACTACCTTTCTCATTATTTATCTTTGAAGCAAATCGAACTCTCTTAAGCTTCTCGAATCCGTTATGCCCACAAAATTCAACTTTATTCTTCTTTTCAAATTCGTTATACCCATGAAATCAAAAAAAATTTTCCTACCAGAACCGTTATGCCCACGGTTGTCATGTTCAACACAAAATCCTCTTTTACTTGATTCAGTCAAGACGTCTTCACCAGTAACATCGTCATTTGACACGCTGGAGGAAACAACCGATGCATCACCTAAAATAGTTGCACCTTGCAGAACATAAAAATTGGTAGCTCTTTTATACTCTTTCATCACAACGAGAGCGCCATTGCAAATTTTCATAACTCCACCTTCATTGGAGTATTTGTACCCTTTTGAATCCAGAGTACCTAATGAAATCAGATTTCTTCTTAAATCTGGAACATGCCTCACATTACCAAGTGTTCGAACAATCCCATCGAACATCTTAATCTTGAATGTGCCAATACCTGCAACTTTACAAGAAACATTATTTCCCAACAAGACAACACATGTAGACATAGGTTTATACATTGCGAACCAATCCCGATTTGGACTCATATAAAAACTACTACTAGAGTCAAGAATCCACTCCTCACTCGCTATAGAGTCTTCGCCAGAAGCAACTAAAAGTTCACCATCATTATACTCCTCTGCAATATCAACTTCATCTTCATTAGAATTATGTTTCACAAATTCTCTCTTTATCTTATTCTATAATCTGTAACACTCAGATTTAATATGACATTTCTTTTTGCAAAAATAACATGTTTTACCTCGATTTGATGACTTGGACCTGCCTCTATTTTGACTGTCAGAATTACGATCTCCTTTTCTTCCGCAGTTTGAACAAGTCGATCCATGCACCATGAAACCCTCTGCTTGGAACTCAGAGTCAGTGAGATGTTGCATCTTGTCATGTGAATTCAAATTATCATATACCTCTTCAAGAGTAAGGGTATTACGGCTGTGTAGGAGAGTGCTTCTAATAGACGAATATGAAGCGGGCAATGAGCAAAGTAAAATCAAGCATAAGTCTTCCTCATTGTACTTTACCTCCGTCGTTTCCAAATCTGAGACGATCTCCTTGAAATCGGTTAGGTGGTCGTCAAGACATAAACCTTCTACTAACTTGTGGGAGTATAGGCGTTGCTTCAAAAGTAACTTGCTGGTCAAATTTTTTTCATACAAATTTGTTCTAATTTTTCTCATTAGTCAACATCTATTTTCTCTTTGTGAACATCCTGAAAAATATTGTTTGATAAGTGCAAACAGATCTGGGAAGCAACTTTCCTATCCTTGCAATGTTTCTCTATATCTGACCATTCTTTCGGCATATTATCAAACCCATCTAATGCATCATCTAAATCCATCTGAACAAGAACATCTCAAACCTTCACCTGCCATAGCAAAAATCTGACGTTGCGATCTAGCAGCGGAATTTCATATTTCACCGTCGTCATTATACTGAGCAACCTGAAAAGCTCTTATATCATTTGTTAGGAATTTGGTATGCGACAAAATAACCAAAACAATAACGACATAGACCAAGACATGCACAAGAGACAAGATTTAACGTGGTTCAACATAGCCTACCTCCACAGACGAGAGAAATCAATCCACTATCAACGTAGAGAACCTGAAGAGTATAAATACATGATAACCCATGTAATCCTAAAACCCGGTGTACAAATCTCATGACCCGATGGAACCAAAACACTCTTTCTAACATCCCTACAATACCCATCTCTACAACGTAGGCACAATAATTGTAGAGAACCTAAAAGTGGTTACATCTCTTTAGAGAATAATTCTCTCTAACTCTCATTCTCTTGTCCTCTCATTCTCTCATAATTCAAAGGTTTAAACCTAGTCTATATTTATAGACTCAAATACTTGGTCACCAAGAAATCTTATTCAATAAGATTTCTACCTAAAATAGATATTTACTCATTAAAGTAAATACTAATTACCAAGTAATCTTCAACCACTAGAATTACAATAAAACCCAACTTAATCACCAATTAGAATTTGAGTCAAAATTTAACAAATCTCCCCCTTGACACAAATTCTATCATTGGTCTTCAAGTCTTCAACAACTTCAATTTTTACATAAGCCAATATTTGTTGAAGCACCATTGAATTTTGAGAATTACTCCCCTTGCAACTGAAAGCTCTTGCAGCAATACTCCTCTGGACTTCAACATCGTATAGCAAAATCCGCAGCAAAAATTCCTCCACAATTGCGCATCTTGAACCATAGCTCTGATATCAATTTGTTATACTATCGGGACGATAATGATGAGACAAGTAAATAAGAGCAAATGCAGAAAAAAAAAATAACACCAAGAATTTACATGGAAAATCCAAAAGGGAAAAACCACGAGCAAAAGATGAGAACTTTCACTATGATGGAGAAAGAGATTACAACTGATTTTTATGATGTTCTGTCTAAACCCCTAGTCCTTAGTATCTATTTATAGGGATAGATTCCTTGTTTACATAGGAAACTTGCATAGAAACAAATTCTACTCAAACTGAGTTTCCTACCTTTAATTAATATAAAGTAAATAAGATCTACTAAAAGTAGGATTCTAACTTTAAACTAAACCCCAAAAGAATTCAGATCACAATTCTAATAAATTAAGAAGTTATTAAGAGAGATCTAAATTTAGCTCAAATACTTTACGTACACCTCTGGTTATCATACTTGCATTGCCCCTCATTTTTATTTTTTGAGGCACACAAGAAACTTTTAGTGTTTCTTTAGTGATAGCTCAAAGATTACATTACAGGGGACACATAGAGCGACAAAAATCGAGAGATCTCCACCACTTAACATTTAATTATCAGCAACAATCTCTCATTTTGTTGCTTCTAATAATTTCAGCTTCGAATGTTGACGGTACTTTTTGAAGAAGCACACCAACTTTCCCATGGGAAACAAGCTGTCTTTGATGACGTCGATCCGGTTCTTCCAATTGTGAAGCAACGGGTATCGACGAGAGTCAAAGAATCGAACGCCGGCAACCTCGTCAATGGCGTCCAACCATATAGCAATCCAGCCGAAGACGATGTCTAAGAACCCTATCGTCTTGCCTCCGAAGTAGTTCTTTCCCTTGACCATTCCTTCGAGCACTTCCATGGCATCGGATACCTGCTTTATGTCCTTCTTTAGCTGCTCTCCTTCAAAATATAACGCTCTCTTTGAACCTTCAAGTATCTATGATCAAATGTCCGATCGATTTAGTAAGTTTACATGACAAGAGTTGGAACACTTTTGACTTAGAATAAGAAAAAGTAGAGTAGTGAAGAAAGCTTGAGGAACTTTACGAATAGATACGGACACATGAATCAATATCAGGGCCAAGGGGTAAAATATAACTAACCATAAAAATGAGGGAGGCAAAGTTCAAATAACATTTGGTCAATGTAGGGTGCCCAAAATCTAGCCATGGCTCGGTCGTAAGGATCAGTGGGCAGAATGGGGTTTTGCTTCCAAGTCTCATCAATGTACTCAATGATGAATAAAGATTCAACAATTGGTTTGCCGTGGTGAAGCAGCACCGGGATTTTCTTGTACACAGGGTTGCAATCCTGGAGGAGGGAGCTCTTGTTGTTGAGTTTCTCTTCCACGTATTCATACTGAATCCCTTTGAGCTTCAAAACCCAGGTCACCCTGTGAACATAAGGGCTGAACCTTGCACCTACCAGCTTCACCTCTTTCTCAGTCTCACCCATCTCCATGTAACTCTTCTTCTCCCCGCTCCTCCTTAGTCACTCACTTCCCTTGTTATTATTTATAACTAGAATTAGCATATTTAACACGTGTGATTTACAAGCACAATAAAACCAAAACCTGTTGTTCGTCATAAATATCGTAAACAGAGTAATGCAATCATTACACTTTATTGTCTGTAGGCATTCACAATGGTACCACCACAAAATTATCGGGTTGGAACAAAACGAAATGTATATTACAATTTTTAATATTTACAATAGCCAGTTGAATTTTGTGAAGTCAATTATAGGATAATAATAAACATAACGATCATGTAATAAATAAGATATTAAAATTTTACGTGAAATTTTTGAATTATTTCTTTCCTTTAATACAATAAAATAGGGTCAATATAATTATTCTACTCAAATAGTGTCATATAGAGATGGATAGAGGACGAGATAGAAATATTATCTACTCCATCTAAACTCTGACCCGCCTCAGTTTACACCCATCTTGAGATTGGGGATGCAAATATGTCCCCACGCTGACCTAACTTATAATTTCATTTCATTTTTTTAAAAAAAAAAATCAAACTATACAAAATAAATAAAAAATTGATCATAAAAAAAAGATAAAATCAATAAAGCCTTTGAACCCTAAAATCTCAGTAACCCTCCCCCTCCGATTATCGACAAAAATGTTTGACTAAAAAAACAAGGCTTAAAATATTGACATTCAACTTACAATTTTAGCATCTAAACTGAGGGTATTTATTCCATACACAAGTGGTGAAAAAAAAAAAAAAATCACAAGCACTTTAGTTTTAAGGTTTATGGCTAAATTTTAGAGATTAAAAGTTTATGTTTTAGTTTAGAGTTGATGGATTGTAGATAGAATTTAGAGTTTATAGGTTAAAACCTAAATCCCTAACCATATTACTATAAACCCTAAATTCTAACCATGACCCTTAAATTCTAAACCCAACCTCTAAACCCTAAACTCTAAAACTAAAATACTTGTAACTTTTTTGTTTTCATTGCCTGTGTATGAAATATAAATCTCTAAACTGGATGTGAATCGAAAAAAACATCAATAAAATAAAAAAATAAACTTTAGAACTTAAAAAAATAAAAAAGAGGCTGAAACTCGTTTTTTTTTATCGGGTTTCGGTTATAGTCTTATAGATTTGGCCAAGAGAAATGTCGTCATTCAAAATCTTCATCTTGAGGCCTGAGGGACTAATCATCAAGGGGAAATAGGATAGAAAAAGGGGGGAAATATATATATAATGATATTTTTGTACATAACCCATGATATCTCGAGATTGTTCATGCGAACCATTAGACCATCGTCTTTGGAAGCTTGATGGAAAGTGGGCATGCTCCGTTAATTGTTACTTAACCCATGATATCCGAAGTATTACATAACCCTTGAGCATTCCTCCGTTAATTGTTACTCGTTGAATTAGATGATAGTTTGCTGTCTACCAAATGGAAAAGAATAAAAAGCGGAAAACCTTTGTTTGGACATTAATCCATGATGAAGCTTGATGGAAAGTGGCCATGCTTGGCAACATGCGAACCATTAGATCATCGTGAGGAGTATTTCTATCCATCGATTAATTGCATATTTCAATAATATTTGATAATTTCTTATTTTCTTCTCTCACATTCCACTTACCCTCTTTTCAACGAAAATTTATTAGATGGGTCTGGTTCACCATGTCATCCATGGTCTCATCCAATAACATATTTTCATGTCATTTTTTTAAGGTGAATCTTCACATCTTTCATACATGTCAATGCAATTGATGGATCTTATTGGCTGGGACTATGGATGACGTGGTGAGCCGGGTCCATCTAATAATTTTTCCTTTTTAACAGTGTCCATCACGGGCCACGTCAACATTTCTGATTAAAAATAATTATAAAAAACAAATTAAAAATTTAATGGTTGTAATGCAAATTTTGAAAGTTAGCTACACTCCTTGGCAATTTTTTTTCTTGCGCTTCACTATCAAACTCAATACACTGCAACACTTATGATGTGGGTCGCGGAGGAAATGCAGTTAGAAAAGTTAAATTATTTAGATGTGACAGTTTGTTTTAATGATAAAGTTTTTTTAAATATATATTGATAACTGATACATTTTTTTAATTTTAATAATGTTAAAATGATTTTATTTTATATGTTATTTTTTATGATTTTATATATTAACTTTGTTCATTAATTTATTTTCGAATTGTTGTTAGAAACCATTAATTGTATATATGGAGAGAATCCAAAGATAAAAGAATATTATGTACACGGGAGGAATTTATTTACATCTAATGTAAAATTTATTGATTTTATAATTTTTTTAACTATTGATTAACAATAAATAGGTCATTTGGGAAAATTTACCTTTGTAGTAAACTCAAATCAGCAATGTTGACACTATTTTATTGCATCGATCTTGTCTTCGAAGTCGTTCAATTGCATCAATTTTACCCTTTGACTAATGCTAACGTTACAATCCTGACGTGACAGTTAATGTGCTGACATGGTGTGGTGGTCTAGAATACTGACGTGGCAGTACACGTGTGATGATGACGTGACATAGAGGCTAAATTGATATTTTAACCGACTTCAATGACATAATTAATTTTTTGCCTAGTTTAGGGGCATAACTAATTGTAATTGAAAATTTAATAACTTATTTAATCTTTAGGTTAAAATATAAGAAATTATTAAAATTTAAAAAAAATCAAAATATTTAAATACTCATAAAATATTAAAAATGAAAACACTATAATGAATTTAAAAACTAAGTTAAAAATAAAATAAAAATATCAAAAGTTATAAATATAAAGAAAAATAAAATTTAAAAATATTTATAAATCATCGAAAAAGTCTTCGACTGATTCTAGTTAGGCTAAGCATACTAATATTCGTTGAACATATTTCCAATGGAATTATCCTTGTATTAGAGTAATAATAAAACCAAAATTCTCCTTCGTTTTTCTACATCATATATTAACGAGCATTAATTTGATGTACAAAAGCGTAAAAAAATGGAGTTTTATTGTTATTCTAATACAAGGGTGATTTCACTAAAAAATATGTATAGCGAATGATAATACTCAGATTGACGAAGTCAAAGACTTTTTCGATGAATGTGTTCAATTTTTAATACTTTATAAATATTTTTTAATTTTTATATTTATATTTATTTATTATTTTTATTTCTAATACATTTTAATTTTTTATATTAGTTTTTATTTGCAATATTTTTTTAAATATTTTATTTATTTTTATGGATTTTTAAAAAAAAAATAAAGAATGTTTTAATTTTTTGGTGAGAGTTCTCACATTACTCTTATTTTTAAAATTATTAGAGACTGAATATTTACACCAATTTTTTAGTCAATTATCCATATGTTCTATTTGTAAAAGTTTAACTAAAAAAACTAAATATTTATCCAATTTTATTCAAAAACTAAATAAATCGATTAAATTAACTTGAATTCTAAACAAATTATTTATCATGTTGTAATACTTTGAAAATATTAATAATTTCTTAAAGTTTTAATTTTAGTTTAAATATTAAATAAGTTATCAAACTTTCAATTAAAATCAATTATGCCCTCAAAGTCGGTTAAAAATCACTTTAGCCCCTTAGCCACATCATCATCACACGTGTATTGTCATGGCAGCATCGTGGACATCCCTATTAGCATAATAAACTACCACATCAGCACTGTAATGGTCAACGTCAATCAAGAGGAAAAATTGATGCAATTGAATGACTTCGAGGACAAAATTGATGAAAAATATTGACATCGTTGATTTGAATTTACTACAAGACAAGTTTATCCTTTAGCCAAAATAAATATATAGTTTAGATCAGTGGTTTTTCCAATTATATTTTAATTATACAAATTAAATTAATATTATGAATTTAATTTTTATAATAAATTAATATTATTTTTATAAAATTATAATTAGGAAAATGATTGCTCTAAGAGTTTACATTTATTTGATATTTTTTTATAAATTTAATTTTTATATTAATTTTTTGATCGAAAAAAGAGTACTCGTGATAATCCATAAGCCTCGTTAAAACCCCTTTAATCATAAATGGGGGGAAAGAGTACCCGTGATAATCCACCCATAGATAACACAACGAAAGTTAACAAACACCCAACCCAAGTAGGAATCAGAATATAGCACAAAACGCACCCACTAACTGTCTATACAAAACATCACACACCCATCCGTAACCAAGAAACTCGATCCATACCCCGTTTCGCGAGCATATCCGTTATACTATTCGCCTCAAAATAAATATTATTAAAGCACACACAATGTAAAGACTCGCATGCCGCATCAATCCTACAAAACTAATAATCCAACCACCAAGGCATCTTGCCGTGCCGCAACACCCAAGACACCGCCACAACTAAGTCCAATTCAATTACAATCGAGTTATTCGCACGCCATTATGAATGTAGACCAAATCCAAAGCAGAATTACTCACTCTTACTTCAGCCTCATTCAAATCCATAATCCCCAGCGGACCTAAAAACAAAGCCAAAATTGTATCATCCTTGTCGCGCAAAACTCCCACACATCCAGCTGGTCCCGATTTGCCGTGCGCCGAACCATCCACATTAAATTTTAAAACACCCAGCCCGGTATCCAAACAATCCCCAACCTA
This sequence comes from Hibiscus mutabilis, assembly GCA_019671005.1. Taxonomy (NCBI): domain Eukaryota; kingdom Viridiplantae; phylum Streptophyta; class Magnoliopsida; order Malvales; family Malvaceae; genus Hibiscus; species Hibiscus mutabilis. The sequence goes on along the minus strand of CM033737.1, from coordinate 10,816,459 downwards.
GACAAACTTGGTAAAATACGCGCCTCACATGTCCATGGACAGTCCCACCATATAGACTCCGGTATGATACAATCTTTTGTCGAAGCTCTCACCCAATATAACGTACGAAGCTTCACCAGGAAAAACAATTCACCCAACTACAACAGTTTTTTATTGAACATCCCTTCATTACGCGCTAACCACAAAGACCACATCATGGCAGCACATTCGGCCAACCACCATTGCCATCTTATACCCGAGAAAAAGCCAAAGAATCATTGAACCAAGAACTCACTTAATGATTGTGGTAAAGTTATGACGACCTTTCACCACTGGAAAAATAAAAACTATATGCCTCAAGCCTGAATACAATGATAAAGAACATGTTCCAATTCATCCTCTCCCTCCCCACATGACACACAATGCAACGCCACACCCTTTAACGGCACACCACGAGATCAAAGCATATGTAACTTAGGCAATCTTTTGACCATTACAAACCATAAGAAACTCTGAATTTTAGGTGGAACCCCAATATTCCACACTTTAAACGATTCCATACTGTCATCCCTAATCCCCCACGAGCTCATTAAAGATGTCAACTCTTTAACAATAAATTAACCCTGCACATTAGGCTCCTATATCATATTATCTTATATCCCTAATCGCAAAAATTAAGGTCTCACCACAGCCCTCAACTCGTTGATCTGGCTTGTTTCAAAGGATCACAAATCATGATTGAAAAAACATCCCCAAGAATGATGGACGAAAGATCCATGCACTGCATATTGCAACATTAGAGCCACCTTATCCCTTGCCAAAAGAAACAATCTAGGAATAATGATATTCAAAGGTTTATCCGAGCACCATCTATCATACCAAAATAGTGTACGACTGCCATCACCTATACGCTATGAAAAATGATTCGCCCCCATAAACCTCTCCACACATTCATCTTCCTGGACATTACCTATTTCTTGCCACATCACCGATATTCTATTCCGTCTCCTCGAGTTAAAACGCCAATTCAAAATTTACACTCCATATTTTGCAGTTATTAGACTTTTCCATAATGATTCACCCTCATGTGCATATCACCACGCCCATTTGCCCAATAACGCCAAATTTTGGATGCGTAAATCCATGACTCAAAGATCACCTAATCTCTTCGAAGTACACACTTAATTCCAACTCACTCTACTCATTTTCTTCCTCAAATCTGCATCCCCAAAAAAAGCCCAATGCATACGATCAATTTTCTTAATAATACCTTTAGGAATAAAAAATACTCCCATATAATATATTGGCAATAAGGATAACACTTAGTTAACTAAATTCAAATGTGCAGTAAATGACAAAGATCTTCTCTTCCAACCAGCAAATTTCACACGGAATCTTTTTAGAAGGGGTCCCACATTTCTTGACTTCTTGGATTAATACCAATCAGTACTCCAAGATAAACAAACGGTAACTCTCCTTTTGAACAACCTAAAATCAATGCTATCTTGTCCACAATCTCCTTCTCTACTCCCACGACATCTAAACATGATTTACCAAAGTTAATCTTCAAACTGGAGCAATGTTAGAAACACAAAATAAGCCTTTTCAAATTACGTGCCATCTCGGCATCCCCCTATAAAAATACAATGGTATCATCTGCAAATTGTAGATGTGTAATATTAAAATTCAGCAGTAAGGATACACCCCGAATCAAACCAAGTTCTTCCGCATTACGTAAAAACACATGGAGGACCTCCGCCACTAACACAAACAAAAGAGGCCATAAAGGGTCCCCCTGTCGCAAGCCTCTCTCCATACAAAATTCCTGAGTCGCACTACAATTTAGTAAAATCGCAAGTCTAGCTGTTGTGACATACTCCCGTATCCAACTACGCCATAATGAACCAAATCTCATTTGCTTAAGAACGTGGTCCAAGAAATCCCATTTCCCGCAATCATACGCCGTTGCAAAATCCAATTTCAAAATCAACCTCCACCATTGTTATTCAATTGTTGCAAAGAGTGGATAACCTCATTCACAAGTAATATACCATATATAATTTGTCTTCCTTTTACAAACCCCGATTGTATATTACTCACCAGGCTATCTATCACCCCTTGTAATTTACATGTCAAAACTTAGGAGACAATTTTGTAAGCCAAATTAAGTAACCAAATTGGGCGGAAATTGCTTACCTCTTCCAGGCACTCAATCTTAGGAATTAAGACTATAAATGATGAGTTCAAGCTCCTTGGTAGAGAACTCAAACTATGAAACACTTGGAGCAAAGCCATTATATCTTTCTGAAGAAAGTGCCATCCTTTTTATAAAACTCGAAAGTAAAGCCATCTGGTCCAGGTGCTTTTGATCCATCACAACCTTTTATCGCCTCCCAAACTTAATGTATAGTAAACTCCTTTTCCAATTCCAACAATTGTTCCAAAGACAACCTTTGTAATACCGTGTCCACTATAAAAGAGTCTAGTACTAAATCTTGTGAGAAGTGTTTCTAAAACGCACATAAAACATGTCTTTAAGCTAAATCCGATCCGATATCCATCATCCTTCAAACCTCAAACCAACTATAGTGTTTTGCATTCCCCTGATCTTTTCAGCCCGTTGAAAATAATGTGTGTTACGGTCTCCCTCTCGCAACCAAAGCGCATGCAGTTTTTGTCGCCAAATAGATTCTTGGAATCGCATTAGATGCCATAAATCACTCTGTAATTTTCTGTGTTCCTCCTCTAAAGATCCATCATCCCCATCTCCAACCACCCTCTCATCTAAATCTTTAATAAGATTTTTGTCGCTTCTATTTGCAAGTTGACTCTGTTAAACTCTCTCTTGTTCCACTCCTTTAAAAACACAAGCATGGCTTCCAATTTTTCCAGAAATGAATACTCCCCAATGGAATTAGAAATTTGACTCCACTCTATCCCCATGGTTGTAACATGTTTTTTCTTCTCCAACCAACAATTCAAAAACTTGAATGGACGGGGTCCCCAGTCTTGAGAATCCGAAACAAGCCGAATAGGTATATGATCCAAAATCGTTCTTTGCAAGCCGTGTTGTGTTAAATTACTAAATTTATCAATCCACTCAGCTGAAACAATAAATCTATCGAGCCAACTACATTTATTACCTCGACCAAACCATGTATATCTCTTACTCTTCATTGGTAGGTATGTCAATTCAGTTTCGGACATGAATTCCACAAAAGCCTCCATCCCACGTCTATCCCCCTAACAGTTACTCCTTTCCTCCCTGCAAATTACCGCATTAAAATCACCTTCCACACAAAGTCGCAATATGCACACGTAGTCTTTCCCAAAGTTCCACTTGTTCACTCACATTACATGGTGCATAAACTGACAACATCGCGCAACTCCAATTCTCCAACACCCAATACCCACACACACTTACAAAATTGCAATCAATAAAAGAGTCACGCACTACAAACTTTGAGGGTTCCCATATTACTAACACACCACCAGGCAAACTGAAAATCAAAAGAATCCGTATGCCTTACCTTTTTCACCAACTGAAAATCAATCCTCTCCAATTTAGTTTTCTGCAGGAAAATCATCTCTCCACGCTTCTGTCTTAACAATTTTTAGACTGCTTCTCTTTTTGCCGATGGGCCCAAGCCTCTTACGTTCCATGATAGCACTCTCATACTGTTACTTATTGATAATTGTCAAGAAATATTGTCCTCTTGTCCGATAGTTTTTTCACCAATTATCTTTCCAAAATTCACCGTTTCCCTTGCCTCTTTAAGGATAACCTCCTTACGATTTACAAAATCTGATTCACTCAGAGAAACATTCGCAAAATCTACAATTGGCTTCGACACTTTTCTCGGTCTGCCACAACCCTTCTTTGTAACTTTCAATTATGAATTATCATGTTCCTCAGGAGACAATAAACACGAAGCCACCTCTACAATTTTCCTTATTTCCTAGCCTCTCATTTGTAAGTTATTGTGGTAGTAGAATTCGCCCTATTTTCCAGCTCTATAGGCCCGACGTTTGCTAGGCCCATAATGTAATCGATTGACTTCCTCACTTAAACATACTGCCCCCTGATCCTCCTTCGCAAACTGATCCACACAACCCACATTCTCCTCCATTGATTGGACATTCAACATCTCCAATGAATCCACAACACGCAAATCTTATTGCTTATCCCAAACATCTTTCACGCCTTCATTATATTTCACTTCAGAACAGTGATCCTCACCATTATCACAATTGCCTGAAACC